>JAJJWW010000672.1:0-37680 GCA_023531295.1 Papaver armeniacum
CTTCTAGAGCGGCATAACATGTTTTTGGGTGAAATTCTCAACAAAATTGACTTCGTCATCTCATGAATACAAGAACAGGCACATTCCTAAGTCTCTTTTGAGTAATCCCACTCATCTATCCTTTAGTTTTGGTTTAAAGTTCTTTTGAAAGTACCTACCCATCTTCCATCAGAAATCATCTCAGCAATGGATGCTTGCTTGTTCCTGCTCGCCTTAACAATAACTGGAAACAAGTCTTTTATACAACCTCTATCAACCCAGTGATCATACCAAAACCGAATGTTAATGTTCCTACCATTGTTAATTTTGAAAGTTACGAACCTCTGCAGATCAGGTACAATCTTTGTAACGTTCCTCCATAAACTCCTACCTTGAACAGTTGATTCATCTGCTGGGAGTGCAATTTCATTGTTCACCTTGCTCTTTTGTTGAGCAATCTTCCTCCACAGAGCACCTCTTTGGGCCGAGTACCTCCAAACCCACTTAGCAAGAAGAGATTTGTTGGTTAGCCTTAGATTTTTAACACCTAACCCTCCATTTTGTTTAGCAGCGCTTACCTTGTTAGGATTTTGTTTAATTCAATTGTTAGGATTTGCTTTAAAAAAACGAGCCTCAGCCTTATCCATCCCAACGGAGAGAGAGAACAGATTTTTCTCCGCCTTTTCACTAGTCTCTTGGTCTCTCTCGTTCTCCCTCACCTTGTTTACAGTACGGAGATGATGTTCTCAATTCTTAGAATGCTAAATCTCAAAGGTTGTAGCTGTGTTTACTTTCTTGTCCTTCTCTCGATCTCCTCCCCAATTTCTCCGATCTCCTTATTTTCATCTCTCTATTAAGAACCAGAAAGAAAAAACTATTTCTTCTTGTACCCTTTTTCATCTCTCCAGATCCATTTGATAATTACTAAACCGAATCGACCTTCATCAACCTAAGAATTAACTCTATGAACCAGAAAGAAAAACCCTACCATGAAATTTAAAACCATTTCTTTGAAACCCTTACCTTGTAAACAAACCCATTTTGTTTTGTTCTTTAACCAATTTCATGTTTGAAAGAAACCCATTTTCTTTTTTTCTTCACCAATTCCTTTCCGTGTTAGCAGTTAGGGATTTGGTATTCTACAAATTTTATCAGGTAAAAGTTAGGGTTTGTAATTTAATTTTTCTTTATTTTCATATTTGAAGTTAAGGTTTGATTTTGTTGATGAGGTTTTAATTTATTATTCGTTTTCTTCTATTGTAGAAATTGCTAGAAGAATATTCAACATCTTCACCTACATTTTTTTTTTTTTTGAAGATCTTCAGTCTTCAGGTATAACTTCTCCCTCATTTTTACTTGTTTCATATAGATTTGATGTTAATGAAATTATTTGAAGTCATTTGTTGTTATTCTTGTGTTAATCAAGTAATTAGAAGTCATCCAGAATTTTTGTCAAACAAAATTCGGTGTTCTTAATGATTATGTTGTTAGATTTTAGATTTGTAAATCTTATCACACGGAATTGTATGAGTTCTGTGGTATTTATATGGTTCTAATAATAGGTTTGATTTATTAGTTTTAGTAGGCTTTTATTGATAATTTTTGGTTTTGTTGGTGCAGGGGATGTATGAGATGAAAGAAGAACCACTGGTGACGCTTAATCACTCTTACTATGAAACGTGGACTTCCCACTTTATTCTTCATATTTGCAGTATACTCGTACAAGCAAGTGATAGGCGTTACATTGCCAGTATAAAGGCTCCCATCTGGAGGTTGTTAGAAGTTCATTGATACAAACACAATCTTGTAACGAGTACAATTGTTAGAATAATGGAGAGGTGAGTTATTTTTATTGAATTTCTCATATTATTATTATTACCATCATGTTCCACTTAAACTCTCTGTAGTGACTGTTGTTTTGTTGCACATGGTTTCAGATATAAAATTTTACAAGAGCTTGGTGATGGAACATGTGGAAGTGTATATAAAGCACTAAAATTTGAAACAAATGAGATTGTAAGTGAAACATTTCCTGCTTTAGGAACTTGCTTGATGGTTTAGGAAGTTCTTGTGTAGGACTGTAATCCGTAAACATTAAGCCTCACAGGGTTAAACATAGTAGGAATGTATGATCATGGAATACTAAATAGAAAAATTGGTTTTGTAATTCTCAGTTGAATTCACTTTTATGTGGTCTTTCACGTTTGGATGTGTTGTTAGTGCTCACTTCACTCGCCTTCTTCCAAGTGGAACTTACGAATAAAAAGTAGTCTTGGATCTGGAGTTGGAATATGATACTTTTCATGTTGTCTAGTTCCCTAGACAAATACCTCAATTTAAAGGATATTGCAATTGGTTCCTCTTTTTCCTTCTGTCTCATTTGTACCTTTAGAATTGAAAAACTGGTTTTCTGATTTGTAGTAACCAGAAAATTTTGTTCGTCAATAATGGTAGGTTGCGATCAAGAAAATGAAGAGAAAATTTTACTTGTGGGAGGAATGTATGAATCTACGTGAAGTAAAGGTATGTTCAAGGTCTTCTTTTGTATGTATCACCATTTGTTATTTGTTATCTTGAAAATGATTGATATCACCTTGTTGTTTCTCATTAATATAGTGCAGAAGATCATTGTTAGCATGCTAATTGCTTTTTGAGCTTGAATTCTAAGTTCTAAGCCTGGGTTTGAATTCTATTTTGCAGTCCCTGCGTATGTTAAATCACCCTAATATTGTCAAGTTGAAGGAGATTGTTCAAGAAAACAATGAGCTTTTCTTCATCTTCGAGTACATGGTGAGCATTGGAGTTCTCTACTAATATAAGTCCTTAACAATAACTTAGCACTTACAGTCCTATATTTATGCTATTGACCGCTGTCGTAAGCGTCAAAAATAATTTACACTTTCTTACTACTCAAAATATAAATATAGCAAGGGCAAGAAAGGATCGATCCCACAGAGAGGTCTAGGTTGTCAAATTGTTAAGGTTTCCTATATAAAACACCGGGGGTTTGCTGATTTTTATGATAGTAAAATAAACTAAAAGCAAATAAATAAAAGTAAACAAATAGATTCAAGGATAAGAAATATTGGTTAAGGATTTCGTTTTCATTCACTAACATGCTTTTCAACACAATAATTAGAATTGATATTTAATCTCAACTTTTATCAAAGACCCTAGAATACCTTGATCGCAAGAATATCCCGCAAATCTCCTCATGCCATCAACAAACACATTAAAAGATGCGAATATGAATTCTACCTAAAGGAACAACCTAACGTGTAAAAGTACTAATCAAGTTTAATTCCCTAGATGCGTTAAGTTCTATGAAATCAGGCCAATCAAAGCAATCGAACGTGGAAAGCGCACTAATTCAATTTAACAAAGGTTACGATTCACATATGATCATAAGAATATATCACTACAAACTATAATCATATTATGCTACTTGTATCCAAGGAATATCACTTTTGCGTATAATAAACCCTAAACTAGCAATAGATGTGATTAAAAGTTCTACCAATTTGCAACTTGACAAAACAATCAATCAATCATAAAACAATATTTTCAGAGAATTGCAAACGATAATTATGAGACAAAACTAATATATTGAATCAAAGAATCATATTATGTGAAATCCAACTATTCCATAACCAATAATAAACTTAGGTACTCATATTCAAGGAGTTCATCACAAGAAGAAAGAGAAAAAACTTCATGGTTCTAAACCCTAGAATAAAGTAGAGAAGAGATAATAAAACGTGATAGATCCTCCTCGAAAAGATAGAAGTCCTCTCTTTTATATATTCTTCAATTTCCATAAAGGATACTCCTTCCAAAATTAGGTTTTGTCTTCAAGTCCATTAGTTGGAAATTCACCCGGCCCACCATGGAGAGAAACCCGTGTAGAAATTTTGTCCCAAAAACGCTCGCCGGAAAACTGGGATTGCGGCCGGAATCCCGCCGGAATAGTCGCCGGAAAGTACCTCGGGTGACCGGCAAAGTCAAACCGGCCACCGGTCAACGGTTCGGATCGGTCGGGTCAATGCTGAGTCGGATCGGGTCAAACCGGGTCAAATTGGAGTCAGGCCGAGTTGAAGCAAATCAGTGAGTCAGGCCGGTTCATCCCTGATTCAGATCTGAGTCAGACTCAGCTGGGCTGAGTGGCTTTGCCTGGACTTTGTGCATTGGCCATAAGTAGCACAGCCAAGATGGCCCTGTTTTGCACCACTTGAACTTTCATTCCCAGCCAAGATGGCCGTGTCTTGCAACTCCAACTCAAGTCAACTGCACCAGTTGACACCATCCACACATCACAAGCACAGATTGCCAGCTCCCCTGTCATGCCATCCTGCAATCTTTCATTCTGTGCCATATCTTGCAACTTTCAATCCTGACCTGCAACTCCCAGCACACTCTCCATTCTGCTATACCAGCACCACCATAGCCATTCTTTACCAGCACGACTATCAACTCCATTTGCATTGCAGGATCTGAACTCCACCAGTTCTCTCCAGTCACAGCTGACACAAGCCCATTAGCTCAGCTGCTTCATTGCAGTTTATCTCCATGACTTACATAACAGCTTCTCCCACATCAACACCAACACCAGAATTGCCTTTGCCAGCATCTCAAATCCCCCAAGAACCACAAGCCAACCTCCCTGTTACTTCACAACTCTTAGCCACTGCACCTGCTGCAATTACTCAAAACCTCAGCTGCTCTCACCTGCAGTTTCACAGCATACCAAAACTGCTCCATTCTCTGTAACTCCACCAGCAGAAGCATCCTTTGCTCAGCAGCTTAACTAGCCTGAGTTGCTTCAATTCCTGCAATCTCTAGACACACCTCCCTGTAATGCTCAATCCCAACTCCAATAGCTGCTCCACAGGCACACTGTCTCATTGTTTGCTTATTACAGCACCATCACTCTACCCTTCATACTCTACTGCAACTTCACCAGAACAACAACACCACCACCAGTGCCATTAGGCCAATTGCATCACCATCTGCTTCACTCCCCCAAGCCACCAGGCTCAATCAACAGAGCCACAACATTTGCTCCTCTGCCATCAGGCCATTCCACTCAGATTCATCACTTGCTCCATCTGTTCTTCCCCTGGCAACTCCAATTCACATCACTTTAGCTTTCTTATAATGCTACTCAGCTCGATTCTTCCCCATAATAGCACCCAAATAGATCCTCCCTGAGTCCATACCAGTGTCTCCATATTCATGACAGCTCCAACAGCAGCAAGACCTCCAAGCACCACCAGCTCTCTGATAGGTCAGACCTGCCATTCTCCTCAGCCAGGGCACCACCATCAATACCAGAAAATCAAACCAAAACCCATTCTTTCATTACTCCAGAACCAAAAGTAAAAACAACCCCAATTCCTTTGAACTCAACAGCCACAACCCATCTGTTTTTCATCTCCTGAGATGTAGAAATTCATCTCAAATTCTTCACCATTAGCTCATAAAACATTCACCAAATAAACCCTAGACTGGTACTCCTCTCACAGATCAGACCCATCTCTTCATTTTGCAGCTCAAGCATCACCAGTTTCCATCACCTTCTCCATTTCTTGAGACATCACCAATATCTTCATATTCATAACCAATTCTGCCTTGCTCCACCAATGGACAACATTACTCCCCTGAAACAATCACCAGACTGCAGCGGCAACAGCATTGAGCATCCCCCAGCTTCACCACAAGGCCTAGACCCATTGTAATCTCGATTTGCAATTTCCATAATTACCAACTCCAAATGCTCACTACCTCCATCACAATCCATGACTTCAGCTCCCTGAGTTCACTCCACCTTCACTGAGATGCATCATCTTCTTACTCTTCCAACCAAACACAAATTCAGGGCCAACCCATTCTCTTTAGCAGCTCAGACCATCTTCGCACCCTGCCAGAATCACACTCGTCAGCCAACAAACCACCATCATCTAACTCTGTCTTGTCAGCCCTGTACCACTTGTAGCTTCATAATACCACATCAGAGCTCAACCAAATCCACCAGAAGTTCATTCTTCTCAGAGCCTTCTCCGATTTACACTTCCATTCCTAATTTCAGATCAAACCCATCCTTCTTCGACAGCAGCAGCAGCATATCCTCACTGATTTCTTGCTCGAACCCTACTTCTTCACACTAAGATTTGATCATAACCCTAGCTCAGAAATCAACTCTTCCCTCTTTTTCTAATAAACATCTCCACCAAACTCACGAAATCTCTTCTTCCTATCCTCTGCGAATCAGCATACAACCAACTCGATCCACCAATAACTCCATCTCTACATCAATCCATGATAATCATCATCTCTGCCAACATCACTCCACAAGCTCAACCAAACTTCAATTACTCTTTCCTTCCCCCTACTCATCCATTTCTCTTCTCACTCAGATCGATTTTTTTTTCTCTCAATCTCGTCAATCATCATCGCTGCGAACTCAATTCATGGCTGCTGTGCAGCCTCTCTCTTTCTCTGAGTTTCAGGTGTCGACACTAATGAGAAGAAATAACTTCTCACCCAAATTTAGGTTGGCTGTAAGAAATGAGCTGGGATACCACCACCCAGGTAAGGCAGATAAGGGGTACCTAGCTGGTAGCCCCTTAGCATTTGATGGCTGTTATATAATACTCCTCCTAGAGTTGCCCATTAACCTTGGTTGAGCTCCAAATATCACTTGCCTGTGAGATGACAATTTCGCCCTTTTTGCTCAAATTGGACAATTTCTGCTTCTTTTCCTCCGTGCGACTCCAGAGTACCTAATAACTCAAAAACACACGTAAAGTACATAATTCACAAGAAAAATAGCAAAGAAAGCGTAACTACTAGATAGTAAATACGGTGTATTCTACACCTATCAGATTCCCCCACACTTAGACTTTGCTAGTCCTCGAGCAAATTAAACAAAACAATAATAAAAATACAACAACTCCGTGACGTCGAGGCTACGGTTAATTTTAGCATAAATAACAAGCCTTTAAACCACTAAGTGTCCCTAGTGGACGAGTTATAGTCTCGTGAAGGTTTACAAGAGGTCTACCTACAAAACCTATATTTCAAACTCCGTCTATTTGTGACAAATCAATGAACGAATCCAAATTGACTACAGGAGGAGGTACCTTGCAAATTCAATTCAATTATTAGTAAATAAACTCTAATTAGATAGTCGAACAAGCCACAATACTCGGAAACTAACAAACCACAATCACAATGAAAAGATTAAGAAGATGGATATAGATGTAGATGTTGGCGAATATTCTCAAGTGTTCGATGTTTCCCATATCTGTCTGAAGGTCACTGCTAAGATGAACCTAATCCTATTGGATTGAGCTACTGGCGCTGAATGCTACATCAAATCAATTGGCATATACAAGGGAACCAAGAGTGACTTTATTCAACACAATAATAATTTTTTTTTTTTTTATGATTGGATCAAACTGGATCCAATTTTTTTTTTTTTTTTAGACGGCATGATTAGATCTTTTGGATCCAAGCGCATGCTTCTTGTCAGCAAGTACATGATAGTTGCCTTGGATCCTGCATTCCACGCTTGTTTAGGCGACGGAGACAGGGACTACGTTTCACACATACTGCTATTCCCAAGTGTCTTTTTATTCCGTTTTGGTCTAATTGATCGGTCCTTTTTTTTTTTTTTTCAATTTTTCAATTTTTTTTTTTTTTTTTTTTTTTTTTAGTAACTCAACCACTCTATTCCATCCTAGCAGTAATAACACGTCGATGTTAGTGACCCACCAAAGCACTTAGAGAACAATAGATAAATATGAAAAAAATAAAAATAGAATGTGATATGGTGATATTCCGAGATATGGTAACAACTATCATGTTAATTCGTGATTTCAGGCTATATTCTTCCCTTTTAGTTAATTGGTTCCTCAACTCCTGCATTCAAAATGGTTCCATCCACTAATGGTGTCAAAAACAAACTATACAAACATATAAATGCTCCCCCACACTTAAACTTCACATTGTCCTCAATGTGTAAAACCGAAAGTTCTGAATTCTGACGTAACAGCAGATAAAACGCAAAAACTGTACAAATTGGTAAGGAATTTGGAAAAACTCCATTTCACAAAAGTTGTTCATCTACGTGTTTTCTACACAGTGTCAAAATTTCACAGTGTTTTGATAAACGGTCTGACAGTTATGGTCTCTGGAACGAACTACGCGCAGTCTGAAATTTTCTGACGAAAAAGGTATTCGTCATAATTCTCTTCTAAGATAGATTACGGACTCAATGAAATTAAACATAGGGATGCAAATATGATCTGAAAACAGTAAAAAAAAATAAATAAACGAAACAAAAATAAAAAGCAAAAGGATAAAAGATACAAAACCGGTGGGTTGCCTCCCACTTAGCGCTTGTTTTAAAGTCGACGGCCCGACTTAGCTTCTTGTAAGATTCATTCCCCATATACCAATAACCGGAAAAGTTGGGGATCCTTCCATAGAACCTGTTTTGCAAACACTAGCTTCACACAAATATTAGTAACATAAAGCAAAAGTGAAACTATGAACCGATAAAAGCTTCCCCCACACTTATTCTTGTCCACACTTGGAAGTGTATAAAGAATATAGAAATCGGGTACTTCCACGGTTTCTGGTTCCATAACCTGCATAGTATGAGAATCAAGTGTCTCTAATGGCGGAAAACGAGAAACAAAGTCAGTCAACAATATTCTCGAAACACATACATTCAAACCAATAAGAGGTAAAGGAGAAGAAACAATAGGCAAAGGGTTAGATAAACCTTGCACAATCTCTTGTATTACGGAATCCTCTTCATCTTTGAAAAACTCAAGTGAATTATTCACCTCTTTTATATCATGGTCCTCTATTAAACCTTGCAACCATTCTTCGTCCGTTTCTGCCTTAACCAAAGTCTCGACATAAACATTATCATTACAATCATGCACAAGCTCAATTGGGTCTTCCACAATATTGGTCATAACGGTTTCATTCTCAACATACTCCTCCTTTTTGTTGTAAGGCACATACTCTTTTGCGGATCCAAATTTTATCATAAGAAACTTTTTTAGAACACTAGTAAATGCATCACCCTCAAGCTCCACCCTTTGAATAGGCTCTTGATCATTATTAAGATCAATGCTTGAGTAATCTACACAAGTGTCGACATATTCCTCTTCATCTTCATCTTGATCCCAAAAAGACTCCTCGGAGATGTCACCTAATAGAATGAAATGGTCGAAGGATAATTACTAAAAGTTGTTGTATGGACTGAACTGGCGGTGGTGACTGGATGCTTGGAGAGGGAATCAATGAGTTCGATAAAGCGTTCATGGTGATGGTAACTAGCTCGCTGCTAGTGGCGGAGGTTGTATGGACAGAACTGGTGGTCGTGCATTGGTAATTGGAGAGCGAGTTCAAGGTTATAAGTTGCGTCTTTTTTGTAAAGGGTTATATATGTTATAGACTCAGGTGTATCATTACAAACTTGTTGTCATGTACAGGTTTAAAGAAAACCCCTAATTTGATTTTGAAGAATAACCCCTATGCTATCTTAGAACTGTTTTTTTCCCCTAGTGTCAATAATTGCATTTTAGCAGCTCAAATTCGTTGTTGGCTGAGGGCCTTCACCAAGTGAATGTCAACGACCGGACCTTGTATTGGTTGAATTCTTTACCAACGTCACACCTAGTGCCTTAACCAGCCAATTATTTTGCGGCTAAACCCCTCTACGAACTAAACTTTAGTGGATAAAACACATGACCTTCAAAATATTGGGTGGTTAAAATCCTTAGCCAACCACATCAAACACCTCCACCAACTAAAATTCAATAAGTTTAAACCTTTAGCAGCTTGCAAGTTCTATAACTGGACACCCCTACCAACGATGTATTACTCTTGAGCAACAAATACTTCGGCGGGTGAAATATTACAGTAACAAGTACTTTATGCTTTTACCAACGATAGTCAGTAGTGATTGGAGATCTGGCGACCAAAATTTTGGTCGTCCATTTTAGTCGAAAGATATCTCTTCCAGCAGCATGGTTGGTCCAAGTCTTTAGCAAAGCAGTCTTTAGTCACATAGCGTATCTGTTGCCATATCGGTTGCTACAGAGCTCCTGACGCTAAAAACGGCCTTGTACCCACTGAAATAGAGTAGTCGCTAGATTCCAGTTTTCTTGTAGTCCAATATACTTTTAACAGAACCAACTAGACAGTCAGACTCAATCTTAATAAAAAGTATATCAAAGAGTTATATCTCAATTTCTCGATTCAATCCTTACTCAAACAAATAGAAATCTGCGAGTCTGATTGAATACAAGAGAAATTAACTTGAACGGTACCAAAGACCAATGTTCAAGGATCAATCATTTTCAATCAACAACCAAAGGTTGGATTTACCAATTGATCGTTTAAATGCACAACCTGTGATATTTCAATTATATAACAAAATATAATGCGAAAAAGAAATAACACAGACACCAGAAGTTCTGTTAACGAGGAAACCACAAATGCAGAAAAACCCAGGGACCTAGTCCAGATTGAACACACACTGTATTAAGCCGCTACAGACTCTAGCCTACTACAAACTAACTTCGGTCTGGACTGTAGTTGAACCCCAATCAATCTCACACTGATCCAAGGTACAGTTGCGCTCCTTACGTCTTTGATCCCAGCAGGATACTACGCACTTGATTCCCTTAGCTGATCTCACCCACAACTAAGAGTTGCTACAACCCAAAGTCGAAGACTTTAATAAACAAATTTGTATCACACAGAAAAGTCTACAGGAATAGATAAATCTGTCTCCCACAGAAATACCTACGAGTTTTGTTCCGTCTTTTGATAAATCAAGGTGAACATGAACCATTTGATATACCGGACTTATATTCCCGAAGAACAGCCTAGAAATATCAATCACCTCACAATAATCTTAATCGACTAGCGAAATAAGATATTGTGGAATCACAAACGATGAGACGAAGATGTTTGTGACTACTTTTCTATCTTTCCTATCGGAGAAATTAATCTCAAGCCAATCTTACGATTGTACCCAATCACGATAGAAATAACAAGATCAGATCACGCAACTACAGAGAAAATAGTTGGGTTTGGCTTCACAATCCCAATGAAATCTTTAAGTCGTTAACCAGGGTCTCGATAGAAACCTAAGGTTAAAGGAGAATCGACTCTAGCTTACACAATTAATATCACACAGGAGGTGTGGGGATTAGGTTTCCCAGTTGCTAGAGTTCTTCTTTATATAGTCTCCCAATCAGGGTTTGCAATCTAAGTTACCTTGGTAGCAAAGCATTCAATATTCACTGTTAGATGAAAACCTGATTAGATTCAAGCTAATATCTTTCAACCGTTAGATCGAACTTAGCATGTTATACACACATGAAATGTAACTTCATTTAGGTTTGAGTAACCGTACCTAAACGTGTACAAGTCGTCGGTTCAACAGTAGTTAACCAATGGTTAGCCATATGAACACTTTCATATCAACCTTATTCATCTTCACCATAACTAGTTCAAATGACTCAAAAGAACTAGTTAGAGAGTTGTTCAATTGCTCAGATATCATAGAAGTATACAAGACACAATCGAAGCAAAAATAGATTTGATTCACTCTAATCGATTTATGAACATTATAGCCACGGTTTGTAAAGATTGCATTCCTTAATTTATAAATGTCTTTGTTCACGAATTAAACTTTTTTTAGAAAATTACCCACTTAAGTACGCATACCAGTACGCATACTTAAGTACCCGGACTGAGCTTGTTTTCAGTTCACAAACTCCAGCAGAAATTCACGGGATGTGAACTTCCGACAGTACGCGTACAGGTAGACTTAGATCCGGTCATCCTGAGCAGCAAAGTACACATACTTTTGTTCAAGGATTTTGGACTTACACAAGTATGAATTCACATACAATGTTTATATCCAAACATGGTTATATATTCTAAACTCTCATTTCAATCATTGAAACATTCTTAGAGGATGTTATATAGTTATTATTCACAAACTATTGTTCATCAAAGCGATTTTCAAGTAATTGAAATAACCATCATGACTTTCGTCACTAGTGAAGATGAACTTGGCCAAAGTGAAAGCTTACCAACACATATTTCGAGAAATAGATAAGCAAGAGAAACTCGGCTCGAAATAGCAAATATCTATAATCGAAGTCTATATAGCAATACGACTTTTGTCTCAAGATAGGAGATAGAGTAGATAGACTTTTGAGTGATAGATAAGTTCAAGTCTCCGCATACCTTTTTGTCGATGAAGTTCCACCAGTTCCTTGAGTAGTTCTTCATCTTTGCATGATGAACACCGTGGAGTCTAGAGCTCAACTACACGTTCTATCCTAGTCCGAGACTTAGCTATAAGTAGACTAGAAATCAAGACTTATAGTTTTGGCAACTAAACTTGACAAACAAGCTTGAGATAGCAACGCTTGCGAGTTCGACCGAGCAGTGCTCTAACAATCTCCTCCTTTTTCAATTTTAGTGACAAAACTATCAATACATATGGAATACAAAATAAATAAACTTTGCAGCTTCTCATCCACATGTTTGATCTCCTTGGTTCTTCAACATTACTCGAAATCTTCGTCACTTCCAAGTACTCCAATGATTCCAAAGATATTTAATGCAGCATCATCGTTGTTGAAGATCCGTAGCCATAACAATGAGAAAACAATAGCTCTCAATCATTGTTATACATTGTCATAGTATTATTACACAGCATCAAAGTTCAATTGTATCACAACTTCGACAACAATACTATGGGTGATATATATCACTCCCCCTTAGTCAATACTTCATCTCACATGAAAACCACTCCCCCTTACATAATGATCCGGAAACCATATGTATTTTTTGTATGAACTACACATTAATTCTCCCCCTTTTTGTCAATAAAATTGGCAAAGGTACGAAAACTAGTGGGATCCTAATGAAATTTCCATAAAGACACTTCATGACCAAAAGAAAGTACATATCAACTTTTTTAGATGCAATCATATAGTCGAAACTAAATGCATTCATCAAGGAGTTTATAAAGATACAAGATAACCCCTATAATATTCCACAGCCGCACTCCCCACAAAGATTTGGCAATTAAGCACAAGTTCAATTAAGAACTCTCCCCCATAAAATGTCATTCCCGAGAGAACAACAAGAGCGACCTTACTTTCACAAGAAAAGAAGGATTTCTTTGGACGTCAACAAATCACATAAGAATATGATTTTGTATCCAAAAATCTCAATTAAATTAACCACAAGAGAACCCATGATTAATTCAATCGGAAATGCTCACATAAGAAAACTTACGCAGCCGCACAATATTTACATAAAAAAATATGGATCTGGGAAGATCAATACTGCTGAATAAGCAAAGATTCATTCTATTCTTCATCACCATTTGCACAATGACATAATAGACTTAATCTTTGTAAACAAAAGCTCATCCTATCTTCCATCAATATTTGCATAATGACATAATAGGCTTATCTTTGGGAAAATTGGTAATATGTCCCGTTTTCACTAATTTGTTTGGGGATCTATCCCATGATGGAAAATATTAGTGAATCTGTCCCAGCCGTCCACAAAACCGTTAAATGGTCAATATTTTCTGTTGACTGGTAAAAACCAGGTACCGTACCCTCATAAAATTACAAGCACACCCTAAATCCAAACAAAGTTGTTTTGTTTTCATCTCTTCTCGGCACATATGGGTGACGAATTGAATCCTTACCTGAAAATATCGAGTTGTTATTACATCTAAGTTCCCTTGATCTTTCATATACAACGATCACAAATTACTTGATTCCATCACTTGCCTCGCCAATTTAAGGATTCTGGAGTACCTTCGGAAACTGGATGCACTTCCAAGAGACTTTGGAGCACTGACATGATTAAGGCGTCTTAATTTGGAAAAAATGATCAAAGAGTTTCCTGAATCGTGCACCAGAACCCGCTGCAATTTGGAGATAGTGCCATTCAATGTTCACCTACTTCTACAATTTCACATCATCGTCAACATTTTACAAAACCCATCTGCTCCAATTTTTGCTATAAGCCCTATAAACTCAAGCCACTCTTCGACGATTTCTTCCTTTTATAATAAAAAAATTGAAGCTATAAATTATCTGAAAACCTTAGTTACTATTGATTCTAGTAAAAGAGTTCTCGTTCCCTGTAAAAGATCTTCACTTGAATTTTATAAGAATGTCCAGTTGGTGTATTTAGGATTATTATGATTGTTGTTAGGTTTAGGGTATTAATGGATTTAGATGTTAGGGCATGCGGATGTTGTGGTTTTAAAGGTGGTGTTTTGTGGAAGAGAGATAGAAGCCTTACAAGTGGTTGTTGGGAAGAGGAAGAAGAACAGTCGGAGCAGTTGGAAGAAGAACGAAAAATGTTGAAGTTGGAATTGGATACTCAACCGGTGGTGACCAGAGGTGAAAGCTTCTCCAATGGGGGTATTGCAGACCTTTTTCACGTGTGCAAAATCACATGTGTGGAATCTTGAATACTTAACTGGAAAACTTAATTGTTGGGATAGATTTCTAAATATTTTCCGTCATGGGATAGATCCCCAAACAAATTAGTGAAAATGGGACATATTCCCAATTTTCCCCTTATCTTTTGTTTGTCAAAAGTTCATTCAATCCTTTATCAATACATGCATATCGACATATGAAAGACTTAACTTTTGAATACGTATGGGACACTCATAGTTCACGGACGCAAACACACATATCCCATAACAAGTTGCACTATATGAAATCATAAAGATTAATACTGCAAAACCATCTTCCAAATAAACTTTAGAATTTAAACAAATAAATCTAAAAACATTGAAGATGAAAATCGTTGGACATAGCTATGTGTAAACACAATAATGGCTAGTCCAAACCCTAGTTATTCTTCTTAAAAACACAAGAATAAAATTCTCATAAGAAGATTTCCTAGACATTGAGACTTCTGAAAAATTCTTTATCATCCCCGAACTCCTTGTCGTCAACAGCCATGAGAACATATGGTTCGTGAAGAAAAGAGTCAATTCCAACAAACCTTCTAGGTTGATGATGTCGAACCAGGGCCTTCTGAATTTCAAGAGTTCTCATAACAAAAGCCTTTATTTGTTGAATCTCCTTTCTTGTTTCCTTCAACTCTTCAAGAACATTAGAAAACTTCTGAGAATTGGAAGGAACAACTCTTGGTTTTCTCACATTCCTTCTTTTTCTTTTCAAAGTTGGAGGTATCGGAGATTTTTTTTTTCCTTCATGATTGATGGCTTAACAATCATATTAACATCTTTTCCATCAGAAGACATGATGCTTGGAGTATCCATATGCGTACGTGTTTGTGAGAGGAAATCACAAAATAAGCTCAACAAACAGTCTTTGGTTAAAAAGAGTTTCAGGGAAGGAAAAAGGTATGTAGGGTTACGAAATCTTTAAACACATAGGTTCGTGTACACACAACTCTCAACCCTATAAAAGGCAGAATTGTCTATTTTAACCCTCTTTTTTTATTAAGAATCAGAGAATACTTTTCCAATATCAATTAGATATGAAAAGCTGCACGAATTCCAGGCCTTACAATGCTCTCAGACAAAACATGAAAAAAAAAAAAAACAAACTAAAAATCCCCCCCCCCCCTTTTTTTCCTGGCGAGATTGGGGTATACCAAAACTAATTGGGGTATACCCAATAAGACAAAATAGGGTCATTATGAAGTAAAGTGAAGCTACCCCTTAACCCATATTTTTGTAAATGGCTAAAATGCCCCACAATGATTAACTCTAATTTAACTAAAATGATTAGATTAGTTAAATTAGTTAGATTAGTTAGTTGATTTAGTTATAAGTTGAGTTTTAGAAATCATTTAGAGAGAATTAGTATGAAGGAGTAGAGGAGATTTTGGGGGGAAAAGTTAGGGTTTTTGTGAAATTTGTGATATGAGTGAGATGAGTGATTCTAATCCTGATTTTGAAGTGGGGGAGTCTTCTAACTTTCCTCCTACATATGAGTACTTGTATGATGATCTACCAGACCATGATCGAATGGATTACATGCATGACCCTCACTTTTACTTTCCTCAAACTCATGATGGGTATGGAAGTGATAAATGTATTGAGCCAAACGAAGAATCCAATGAGCAAGAAGAACATAATGGAGCTGAAAGTAATCGGGTAGACAACCTACGTGGTGAAGATTGTGATTTTCCATGCAAATGATCGATTTTGGTTTTTATTTTTTCGATTCACCTGTACAGCGTCGGCAAGGTCGACGCTTGTCGATCATGCCGGCCATAAAAGCCGGCGTGGTTCTACTTTGAACAATGTGCCGACTTTTCATGAGCAGTACCACGCCGGCAATGTAGAAAATTTGAACCTTGCCGACTTTCATTTTTTGAAACACAGGAGCCTTTACTTGAAAATGCTTTCGCCCGGCATTTTCATGTTTTCATAACTTGCCATTTGTTTCCATGTCGGCAATGTTTATATTCTATTACGTTCCGGTCTTTTATAGCCGGCATTGTTTTATATGTCGACCATGCCGACCGTGGTAATACACATCAACTAAACTTTTGATGTTTTGTAGATTGTGGCATTGGTACCTATGGAGGATCAGCCTCAAGCTCAGAAAATTAGGGGTCCCGATACTTCCTCACATTATGCTAATGATTTGGAATGGAAGGAAAAAGACGACGCGGTCAATTGGATTGTTGAGAAAGCCAAAGAGAAGATGTGCGTTCTAGTGAAAAACACCCAACAAAAAGATACGCGGTTTGTGGGAGAAGTTCGCAAACAACAAGAGCAAGGAATGGATGAAAATTTATGAGGACAACATGGCCCTTTGGAATGTTATAGATGAGTCTCGGGAATGTCCCATAGATTTGACTAAAGGAGGTTCAATAGGTTTGAATGAACTCCCTCAATAGATTTGAGTGAGGAGTGATTATGATTAGGGAATAAAGCAGCTTTTTGTGTAGTGTACAATGGAGTACTAGACAAAACATTCGTACTTTTTGGAGTACTTTTGTAATCGCATGCGTGTTTTGTGTAATGTACTTTGGAGTGCTACGAATGAATGAAATGGATGTGTTTTTTGGGTGTATTCTCATTTGGTCGGCATCATATTCATTACCAAAACATGCCGGCTATCCCAGGGTCGGCACGGTATTATTTCTTCAGACTGCCGGCCGCAATGCATGACAGTACAGGAAAAATCTGCCTAATATGGCCGGCAAGGTCCGGCTTTTGACAAGCTGCCGGCTATATCAGGGTCGGCACGGTATTATTTCTTCAGACTGCCGGCCGCAATGCATGACAGTACAGGAAAAAGTTGCCTGATATGGCCGGCAAGGTCCGGCTTTGCCAAGCTATGGCGCTTTATACGCCGGCGATGTTTATGAAATTTACCATGCCGCCTAAGAACTCCCTTAAAAAATTGTTCCTGGATATTTTTTACTATTAAGCCGGCACGGTCCTGGTTTTGAGAGGTTGCCGGCTTTAATTGCGCCGGTATTGTTTTTAAATTAGAACCATGCCGACTAAGAACTCCCTCACAAATTGTTCATGAATGTTATTTTCTATTAAGCCGGTAAGGCGTATTATAATATCCATGCCGACAGGACAACCGTCGGAAAGCTTTTAATATAGTATAATGCCGACTACGTGGGAGCCGGCAAGCTTCTAATTTAAGACAATGCCGACTATACATCGGATACAAACCTTAATTAAAGCATACAAACGTTAAAAACTTTACCCTAACACATTTGGGACATATATAGTATCTTTTTCAGTACACAATTTCTTAGGAGAGGTAATTAGCTTCATCTTACCGTCGCAACATGGATCTGTGCATGGTAGAAGGTTGATTTTAGCAACTTCATCTTCATACGGAGCTACACGCTCATCTATCCAATAGAAAAACCCACAACAAGTGCATTTTGAAGCATACGGCTGATATACACCTCCTATTGCAGCTTTCATGAGAAATAAGAATCCCTTACAACCTTCAATAGTGCATTTGCTTCCTTCAAAGGGACAATCCCTTGCAAAATGACCACTTAGTGTACAAAGACTACAAATATTTGGTGGTGAAACTTCCATTCTTTATGCAAGGTTGAAGATGAAGTTGGGAATGCTTTTATAATAAAAACATACCTAATATCTTGATTTTGAAATTTCTACCCGTTGAGCATTCAATGGGTTGTACTTTGTACCTAAAAGGTGCAACTAACATTCAGGTCGGCAAGGTATAGACTTCATACCATGCCGGCCTCAACTACTTTGTCTAAAAGTTCATAAACAAAATAATAACTTCTAAAGCAACTAAAACTGAAAATTCAAATAAGTTTAACAAGTCTCAAACCACAATCTAAGAGTTCAAAACATAATGAAAGAGTTCAAACCACAATCTAAGTTTCTAAACCAAGTGAAACATAATAAAGTTTAAGAATTTCATGGATCCTTCTTGTTGTTGTTATCTTCCTCCCCATCACTAACTTTTTCACCGGCATCGACTTTTGCTTTTCCCTTCCCCTTCACTTTGGGCCTATGTAGTCACCATCCTCATTGTAATAGGGGTTCACTCCGGAAAAGTCACATGCCCCGAAAAAAAGTTCTTGGATCAACCTCCTCTTCTTCCTCCTCGATGATGTGCATTCTTCATAGTTGAGGGGATTGCTAGGACTGTTCATAAACCTTAGAAATTCTTGGATTTTCCTTACCCATCAAACATAACTTTCTAAACGGGCAATTCTCTTGGTTTCATCTTTAGGTTCTTCTAAATTGGGATAAATTGTGTCCAAATATTCAAATAGCTCTTACGCATTGTTAACATGACAAGGTAGTTCTTCTTTTGTTTCCTCCGGGAACCTAAACAATGCACAAATAAGATATATGAAAACAAACAACACAACACTTTGTTGACCTTCTTCCCCTTAGCGGGCAAGACCGATAAATAAAACACTTTGCCGACTACGGTAAAGCAGGAAAGTTGTTAACCAACTACCCGCCGACTAATAAAACAATAGGAATGGTACTATCTATGAAAGATGCCGACTAATAACTTAGGAAATTAAGGTTTCTGATGCCTAACGTCGGCATGGTACAAGTCTAAAATCACGCCGACCAAATATAACCCGGCATGGTTGGTTATTATACCCTGCAGGCCCTGGTTATTATCCAACAGGCGCCATGGCTCTGATGAAAAGTCGGCATGTTATTCATCCTGAGACCATGCCGGCTCTTTCAAAATACCAACGGCCGGCATGTTGTTCAAGTATCGACCTTGCCAGCCAACAAATCTGAAAATCATAATTTTCGATTTCTAACCTAATCTAACAATCATATACAACAAAACAATAATGGGTTTGAGATTATAAATCACTTACAATCTTCTTTTTCGCCTTTAGAGGTTTCTTTTCGGCATCTTCAAGGATTGCATTCTTGGGTTTACTCGTTCCAACCTTTCCCTTACCTTTTCCCTACGATTTGGAGGTTTTCATGTTACAGTTGAATCTCTCTTTTTCTTTGGATCGTTTAGAATCAACCATTTTTTTTGGGTAGAAAATCAAAATTCAAAATTTTGGTTGATTTTAAGTTTTTGGAATGAAAGAGAAGAGGAGAGGGTTTAGAGAAGAAGAATGAAAGACAAGAGGAGAGGTTTTTGGTTAATCAGTTTTTGGTTTTTAAGTTTAGAGTTTAGTTTTAGGTTGATTAGTGTAGGGGTATTAAAGTAACTTTACCACGTTTTGGCCTCCCCTTAGTAAGGTCACATGTCCACTTAAAATAGGGTATACCCCAATTAGTTTTGGTATACCCCAATCTCGCCAGGTTTTTTTTCCCCTTTTCTAGAGCCTGAGGTGTGCAAAATCTTATCTCTTTTGATCAGGCACATGAGACAAGATACACTAACCAACACAATTTAATTTGTGTTGGGGTGAACAATAATATGTCCACCATATCCTTTTCGATCAGAATTCATAGAACCCCGTTTCTCATAGTGTTTAGACCATAAACTTCTTTCTAATGGTCTTGTCTTATCCTTAGAAACTAACTTCTTTGTGAAGATAAAATCTTACATACCTCGGTGATCTTTTGAACAAGTTTAAGCTTGTTTGCTAATCGATTTGCTCTTCACTGAAGTTTGTTGACATGTCTCAATTTGTGTTTGTACTTGAAACACTTTGATAGCTCATGACCTTTGAGTGAACAATACGAGCATGTCAACCTGGAATATAATTCAGGCGCCTGAGATGTGCAAGTTGCTAGACACATAGTGGAACCTGAAACATTAGACAGAGAGTTTCCAACGGAAAGGTCAATTTTTTCTTCTAGATTGGTTGAGTTCTCTTCTGAGAAAATATCAATAGTGATGTATGTAATGCTACGATTATCAAAATCAATATTTTCACGAGAGAAGTGCAATACTTGATTTTCCGTCTTCATTAGAATCATAGTTGTGGACATTTCATCAAGAGTTGCGACTAGACCTTTGTTCCCGGTGTATTTCTTTCGATTTGGACACTCATTTTCAAAATGACCAAAACCTTTACACGTAAAATAATCGAGGCATATTCTCGTCATCGGTTTCATCATTATCCCTATTTTTAGGAGGAACACGATTATGAGGTTTATCGATGACACTGGATTTATCTACGGAGAACCGTTTACTTCTCTTCAAAGAAGGTCCCTAAACTGTCTTGTGATCAACGAGGCCCGACTTGTCGAGATCTTCATCTGATGAATCATCCTCAGAAAGATCATCTTTAGAGATGCAAACACTTTTACTTTTATCAAGTAATTTAGTGTTATTTTGTGCTTTGAACGCAACATCCTTTCTAGATTTGGATGTATGCTCATGATCAAAGATCTTCAATTTCCCAACCAGAGTATTTCTGGAAAGTGTTGCGAGATTATTTCCTTCAACGATGGCATGCTTCTTAGAATCGTATCTGGATGGTAGAGATCTGAGAATCTTCATCACAATGTCCTTTTCAGGAATAATCTTACCCAATGCAAAGGATGCATTAACAATTTCAGACACTTTGTGATTAAACTCATCAAATGATTCTTCATTTGCCATACGAAGGTTTTCCCAATCAGAATTTAGGTTTTGAAGCCTAGCTTCTTTTTCACAGGTATTCCCTTCAAATACGGTTTCTAAGATATCCCAGGCATCTTTAGACTTTGTGCACGTAGTCACATGATGCTAAAGATCTGGGGTAATGACATGTATGATAGCATTTAAGCCGTCAGAATTTTGCTTTGCAGCAAGGATTTCTTCTGGACTATATCTACTAATATCCTTAGGTTTAGACACATCTCCTTCTGTATCAACCAGAGGAGTATAGCCATTAACAACATGTACCCATGTTTGAAAATCACGAGCTTGAAGAAAATCACGCATAGCAATTTTCCACCATAAGTAGTTTGAGCCATCGAAGACTGGTGGTACGTTTATGGAGATAGAATTTCTGTCCATAGAGTCAGATCGCTACAAAAACAAACTTATGAGGTCTTTAAACGTGTTTGCCTGCTCTGATACCAATTTAAAAAGTGGGGGTACAACAACCTCACCCAATATTTCGCTTAGCAATCAGTATGGACTAACTCCAATATACTTTTAAGAGAATCAACTAGACAGTCAGATTCAATCTTAATAAAAAGTATATCAAAGTGTTATATCTCAATTTCTCGATTCAATCCTTACTCAAACATATAGAAATATGTGAGTCTGATTGAACACAAGAGAAATTAACTTGAACGGTACCAAAGACCAATGTTCAAGGATCAATCAATTTCAATCAACAACCAAAGGTTGGATTTACTAATTGATCGATTCAACACACAACCTGTGATATTTCAATTGTATAACAAAATATAATGCGGAAAAGAAATAATACAGACACCAGAAGTTTTGTTAACGAGGAAACCGCAAATGCATAAAAACCCCGGGACCTAGTCCAGATTAAACACACCTTGTATTAAGCCGCTACGGACTCTAGCCTACTACAAACTAACCGATGCAGGTTTGTAGTTGAACCCAAATCAATCTTACACTGATCCAAGGTACAGTTGCGCTCCTTACGTCTCTGATCCCAGCAGGATACGACGCACTTGATTCCCTTAGGCTGATCTCACCCACAACTAAGAGTTGCTACGACCCAAAGTCGAAGACTTTAATAAACAAATCTGTATCACACGAGAAAAGTCTACAAGAATAGATAAATCTGTCTCCCACGAAATACCTACGAGTTTTGTTTAGTCTTTTGGTAAATCAAGGTGAACGGGAACCAATTGATTTCTAGGACTTATATTCTAGAAGAACAACCTAGAAATATCAATCACCTCACAATAATCTTAATCGACTAGCGAAACAAGATATTGTGGAATCACAAACGATGAGACGAAGATGTTTGTGACTACTTTTCTATCTTGCCTATCGGAGAAATTAATCTCAAGCCAATCTTACGATTGTACTCAATCACGATAGAAATAGCAAGATCAGATCACGCAACTACAAAGAAAATAGTTAGGTCTGGCTTCACAATCCCAATGAAGTCTTTAAGTCGTTAACCTACAGGGTCTCGATAGAAACCTAAGGTTAAAGGAGAATCGACTCTAGCTTACACAACTAGTATCACACATGAGGTGTGGGGATTAGGTTTCCCAGTTGCTAGAGTTCTCCTTATATAGTCTCCAAATCAGGGTTTGCAACCTAAGTTACCTTGGTAACAAAGCATTCGATATTCACCGTCAGATGAAAACCTGATTAGATTCAAGCTAATACCTTTCAACCGTTAGATCGAACTTAGCTTGTTATACACACATGAAATGTAACTTCATTTAGGTTTGAGTAACCGTACCTAAACGTGTACAAGTCGTCGGTTCAACAGTAGTTAACCAATGGTTAGCCATATGAACACTTTCATATCAACCTTATTCATCTTCACCATAACTAGTTCAAATGACTCAAAAGAACTAGTTAGAGAGTTGTTCAATTGCTTAGATCTCATAGAAGTATGATGGTATTTTCGATGATGTTGTAGTAATAGATTCGTTCAAGACTTGTAGATATTTTGATTTTTAGACTTAATTTTTAAAGCAAAGAAAATAAAGAACATAGAAGTTGATGTGTTGTGAAAATTATGGAGAGGATGGGGCTAGGATTTCACCATTCATCAATACTTATGTGGTTTATAATTAATTTATATCATGCAATTTAAACAATTGATTCGATTCTAAATTATTGCAAAAATCAGATTTCCAAAATATCAAATGTTAGTCGCAAGTATAACGCATCAAGAGTCTAAAATTAAGCATGCATCATCAAGAGAAAACACATTTGATTAATAAAAATCATTTAATTCATTTTTATCATTGCAATTAATCATATTAAAATATTGCATAAATTTATAAAATAAATATTACCACATAATTCTTGAAGAAACGACTTCCTCTATCACCCCAAGGATTGGGTTTAGCTCATCATCATGGAAACACGCTCAAAAGTTAATTTCATTGCTCAAATAGGTGCTTACAAAGATGAATAGAGTGAAAACAGCAATTTGTAACGCTTATAATTGTTGCAATCGTCCTTTATTCTGAACGATAAAAACAAGCGTCGGCCGACATCTTTGTAGCGTTACGGTTCGAAGGTGTCTTATGTTCTTCGTGTTCTTGACTTATGCGGCGACGAAATATTACTGCGACTTGATTTTTCGTAACTATGCAACTCTCTGTTCTGGCCCAAACTCTCCGTCCTTTTTTCGTGATTCCCAGTGACTATTTATAACCCAACAACAACAAAAACTCTCGAAATAACTGCAAATAATCATCCCATAACTCCCTCTGCAATACACGGGAATTGATTCCTTCTATCTCTCTGCATGCTTCTGTCAAATGTCAACATACTCCAATCTCGCTCATAACACGATCAGAAAGGGCCCAACACACTTCAGATACGTGCAATCCTCAAATACTTCCCAGAAATAAAGCCGAGAATATATTCCTTCCCCGATTCTTCTTTGTTTGATGATTCAGCCAAATCAAGTCGACACAAACAGCTATACCAACCCTGTTTCGTAGAAACAGGCTGGTTCCAACCCAAATCCGAGATTTAATCTCTCTCTCCACAATTCTTCACAGAACCTCTCGGGTTTTGCCTTTCCCGTTTTCTTCGAATCCGAATATCTAGCCCAACTGGATCGAAACCAACACATACGTCATCCCTGTATAGCCCAGGGGAATAAACCCAAAGAGTTTGGTGATTGAATCTTCCTAAAACACGTCCAAATCTCAAACCCTAATTTCTGCAGATGAAGACAAACTTTTCCCACCAAAAAAATAATTCAAAAGAGGAAGATAATGGTTGCCCCCTATCCAAAGTAGGGGTGTGAATAGTAGCTGCCTTGAGGGGTGCGTTGGGGTATGAATAACAATGGGTGCCCCTTAGCAATTGAGGTGCCCCTTATCCAAAGTAGGGGTCCGTTTAGTACACGTCCTTCGGGGTGCCCCGAGCAATTTTTGAGCCGAATTTTCCAAAAATGTTTATTTCTAGAAAATACCTACAAACACATAAAACACCATAATAAGTGCAAAATCGAGTACCAACAATGCGAGAAAATTGAGGACAACTTAGACACAAAAATGTGTCTATCAAATACCCCCAAACTTATTATTTGCTAGTCCTCGAGCAAATTTATTCTAGAAAATAAAATCCTTTGAACCCTGGGTGGCCCTAATGGCCGATTTTTGTCTCGGGAGGGTTTACAAGAGGTGTACCCACAAAACCTTGACTTCTAATTGGTCACAAGTATCCAAAGAGCTATGAGGACATAGATATTCTCAACTTATCGCCAAGTAACTAGAATGCAAGAGAAGGTATCCAGCTCTACAATTTGAATGAAGAAATGGGGAGACTCAAAACTTTGCAATTTGGATAAAGAGATATCCGATATACATCTAGATAAACATTATGATATGTATCCGCTTTTTAAGCTGGATAAGATTAGGGAGAGATAAAGATGAGAGGGACATCGATAAGCAATTTGGATAAATTACGTGTGACGAGTTGAACCAGTGCTAGAAAGAACTTGTGTCTGACGGAAAGCGGACTAACAAAGCAACCAATATGCATATCTCTTCGACTCTCTCATAGTGCTCAGTAGAAACAACGTCTTCTTCGGCTTCAACTGTTGATGATAAACTCTCGAACTTCGTAGAACCTTGACAATTAACTCTACTCCTGAATTTCTTGCTTGAAACTTCCATATAGATTTCTACTTCCCTATGGCCATATTGAACAAAAAGCTAACTACATTTTTTTTTTCTTTTTTTCATTATATTTTTTTTTTCCGAACATAGTAATAACAAGACTAATAATATTTACATGGCCATGAAAGAAGGACTTTAGCACTTGGAACTTCGCAACTTGTAGTGTCTTGGTATAATGAACTTCAACAACTTACATCGTTTGATTTGCTTTACTCTTATAACTTCTTGTAACTAAGTCTTCAACTTTGATTTTGAATTCTGTTTTTCTATTGTTGCTTATAAACCTTAAACATCTTCAACTTTCTTCATCGATTTTGATGTCGCTCCGCTTGTTGATGATGATAAGTTTCTCGAGAGAGAGTCGTAATCCACTAATTAAGACTACATTGTGAGGTTGGTTTGTCTTTACGGCATTTCCGTTTGACCTAATTGTCTTTCCATCATGGATGGTTAGGTCCATCACGATTACCCTCTAAAAGGTAAGTTCTCTCTCCTGAGTGTCAATGATTTCTCAATAATGTCTTTTTCTCTAATGTCTCACCAGAATGTTATCCCTAGCAATTCGAATTTCCATCTTTTCGGTGAGAAACAATATGTAAACTTAGCTAACCGGATACTATGTGACACTAGAAGTTTCTCCCTTACCTCCAAACTTAAATCTAACATTATCCTCAATTTTCTAAAGATGAAAATAAAAGCATGAACAAGGAGAACTGTTACCACTTGATCAGGGAAAAGAAATAGGGGAGGATATTACCGTATGCATGATCGTGGGTACCTCCTAGTAAATGCTAAATTTAAAGTCTTTAGCTAGACATCAAATACCACAAAATGGCTAATCATCCTTCAAAATCATATACCAAAAGTCGAAACAGTTGTGGGTCCATAAGACCAAATAGAGCTAACACAAATATGAGACAACTGCATTGGTTCAGAAAAATGAATTGAAGGAGCACATCCTCATCTAAGGTTTCAGTCAAGACAACTGGGTTTATCTGGGGCACATAACAGGGCTTCATATGTGTTTCTCAATAAATAGATTCATCCGAAAGACGGGTCTCTAATACCTGAGTTACCTCACAGACGATGCTCAGGAGGATCGGGTTGCAAAATCTGGATAAACTCAAGTAAAATCTCAGACGCACAAATCTCGAGTCCCAAGTTAGGGACTCTAATTAGGGATATTTGACGATCACAAGAACCATCACTAACCCTAGACTTAGGTTTCACTACTCACAGACAAACCTCTGACTATTGCTTGAATTTCCGGATCCTCGGAGTCCTTAAAATACTCAAGAGCTTCTTCTAGTTCTCTACCCCCAAACTTAGGGTCATCATTACTCTCCAAAATACCTAAAACTATTTCTTGAATTTCAGAGTCCATAAAATCTTTAAAATATTCAAGAGCCTCTTCTAAAGATTGATCAAACATCTGGTCTAAGAGAATGGTTTCCTCAAATTCATCTAAAGAGTCTCCCAGTAATGTGTCATGCCAATTATCCTGAACTAGATCCTGAACTAAAGTGCTAATCATATTCACTTCTTCTAAATCATTGTTCTCAGAAGGTTGTCTAGTAACATTAAAGACATTTAGTTCAGTGGTCATATTACCAAAGGATATGTTCATAAGTCCTGTCCTACAGTTGATAACAACATTAGCTGTGGCCAAAAATGGGCGACCTAAAATCACCGGGATTTGAGCACGTGGGTCCTGAACGGGCTGGGTGTCTAGAACAACAAAATCCACTGGATATATAAACTTATCAACCTCAATCAGAACATCCTCTATGACACCACGAGGAACTTTGACATACCTATCAGCTAATTGTAGTGTCATTTTAGTCGGTTTCAACTTACCAAGACCTAGCTGGGTATATACATGATACGGGAGTAAGTTAACACTAGATCCTAAGTCAAGTAATGCCTTATCAACCATGTGATTACCAATCGCACAAGATATGGTGGGCATCCAGGGTCCTTATACTACTTAGGGGGTGTTTGGTTTAGAAGAATTGAACTTACTTGACCAGCTAAAAAAGCTTTCTTATGGACATTAAGCTTACGCTGTCGTGTACAAAGATATTTAAGGAACTTGGAATAAGCAGGTATTTGCCTAATTGCTTCTAATAATGGAATATTGATGTTTACCTGCTTAAATGTTTCCATTATTTCGTTGAAAGTCGACTCCTTCTTAGTTGGGCCTAACAACTGTGGAAATGGGTCTCTAGGAACAAAAGTAGTCTTATCATGAATTTCTTGGGACTCTTGAGAGACTGTTTCAGTTTCCTAAACTACAGGCTCCTCTTGGATAGTAGAAGGTGGAACTACAGTATGTCCACTAGGCATGGCTACCTTATTGTCTATTGTTTTACCGCTCCTAAGGTTTGTTATCGAATTCACATGATTTGATGATTTCTCACTAGCTAAAGATATTTGATGAACTCCTCTAGGATTAGGTTGTGGTTGACTAGGGAAACTTCCGTTATCTCTCTCACTTAGAGTCTTAGCTATTTGACTTACTTGAAGTTCCAACTTAGCAAGAGTTTTGGAAGTAGTTTGAAAATTCTGTTTGGTTTCTTGTTAAAAACTAACCTGGCTCTTTACTAACATTTCTTGGCTCTTTGCTAACATATCCTGGCTCTTTGTCAATATACTAATAGATTCCTCTAAGCTAGTCATTATATTCTCAGAAGGTTTCTGGAACTGGGTTGGATCTGAAGAATTCTTAGTATAACCAAAACCTGGGGGAGGCTGAGAATTACTAGACTGGCCTTAACTCTGGTCCTTAGACCAAGAGAAATTAGGATGGTTTCTCCAACCAGGGTTGTAGGTTTCTGAGTATGGGTCAAACTTCTGATGGTTTTCAAACCTAGAGTTGTTATACAGAGCATGGGCTTGCTCTTCACTAACATGACCTTCCTAGAACGAGTTATCGGGCTCTATTCCACAACTAGAGACTTGAGAGGCTCTAATTCTATCATTAGGTTCAACAAGGGACCTATCTTTAGGTGACCTAATTCCAAAGCTTGTAACCTTCTAGATAAAGCAGCAAACTTAGCATCTGACGCAAAACTTGTATCTACCACATTGGTGCTACTTCTATTAACCAAGAGTCTTTTAGGGGTTCAACACAAGACTCCCACTGTTGGGATTTTTCAGCTACATCTTCTAAGAAGGAAAATGCGTCATCAACAGTTTTACTAGTGAACTCACCGGCGCACAAAGATTCGACCATGGCTTTGGTCGAATAGTCTAGACCATCATAAAGAATCTCTACTAATTTCATTTTCTCAAACCCATGGTGAGGACATTGGGATAAGAGATCATTGAATCTCTCTAAAAACCTATAAAGAGATTCTCCCTCTTGTTGCACACTAGCACTAATTTTCTACCTAACAGCTGCAGTTTTATGCTTAGGGTAGAATTTCAAATAGAATGCAGCAATAAGTTCCTTCCATGTTTATATGGATTCAGATGGTAGGTTATGCATCCAGGTCTTGGCTTTATCTTTCAAGGAAAAGGGGAACATCCTAAGTTTCAAGACTTCGTCACTAAGGTCTTTAATATTAATTGTTCCACAAATTTCTTCAAAGTCCCTAATGTGAAAGTAAGGGTTTTCATCATCTTTTCATAAGAATATAGGGATCATCCGAAGAATACTAGGTTTCAACTCATAATTAGCCGTAGATTTGGCAGCAGCTTAATGCACGATGGTCGGTTAGACCTAGTTGGGTACATGTACTCCTTTAAAGTTGTCATTGTTGGCATAGTAAAAATCCTAGGGGTACTTTCCTCACGAAGAGACAAATTCTCAAAGTGAAGTTTCCAAAAACGGGCTCTCAAAAGAAGAGTCTTGAGCTCCCAGCTTCCACAAGAAGAACTACTAGGTTTTTCACTAATTAAACGACCTAGAGTGTCTCTTTTCCAAGCCAGTTCTCTAATGACCTCGGGCATACACTAGAAAAACAAAAATAAAATACAAAAAATCATAAAAGGAGAGAAGTTCTAAGAAAACACACACAAGGCTGACTCCACCACAACAAACCTACTGATTTCTAGCAAACAAAAAGCATGATGGCTCCACTTAGATTGTTTCTAGACCAGTTCTAATCTTTCGAAAGGGAATTTGTTACAATTTAAGCAAAGCCCTCTGGAATCAATACGAGTTAAAGTAAGTTGAATAGAGACAAGGGAAGCTCAATGGAGCTTTGACACCCAAGCCTCACTGGAAAAACATTCACTTGGGTTACAAGGCGGCACGCTCAACTTACATTAACCATCATGAACTTCGAAGTATGCTTAAAAGAGCAACCAATATTTTTCGAACGACTTTCCTATTAAGCTCGTTACCCTATCGGTCTCGTTCTAGTCAGTATTTTAAGCTTAGGTTCGCGTTTGGTATCGTTTTCCTAAGGCGGGCAAGAAGAGAACGGTGATGAAATCCGAACCCTTATCTTAATTTGGCCAGTCCTTGCCCTTTACTAGAAAATTAAACCGTTTTCAGTCCTCAACATATATTCACGCGACAGTAACCCGCTGACAGGGGATTCGCGGGTGTTTAGACAAACTTACCTCCCGTTCTAGACGGGGGATGAATCGATGTAGTCGACTCGGGCCACGACTCCTATGTCATGTACGAACCCGAGGGGCCGAGGCAATATTGTAATTGCCGTCCTTCTCTGCAAACAATTTAATATTTAATATACCCTTCCTTAGGGTTTAAAAATAAAATAAAAATGTCCAAGTCCAAGTCCAAAGTCCAAAGTCCAAAGTCGAAAAAGGGAAAGTCCAAAAGAAAAATTTTTTACAAAAATAGAAGATTCCTAATACATTTCTAAGAAATAAAATAAAAAAAATATATTGTGTCTCTCTTTTCTTTACTTTTTTAATTTTTCTTTCGCTCTTTTCGCTTTGTCTTTTGACTCCAAATTTTTAAGTAATCACCAACAGCTTTGGCAACTTCTTTTTCTTTCGCTCCAAATTCCAAAAACCTGTAATAAAAATACAAATACCCAAAAACGTAAAATAGAACAAATAAAAAAAAAAAAAAGCTAAAAACTCTAAACCTATAGACAAGTCTGCATCGGCGGCGACAAAAATTGATGGTATTTTCAATGATGTTGTAGTAATAGATTCGTTCAAGACTTGTAGAGATTTTGATTTTTAGACTTAATTTTTAAAGCAAAGAAAATAAAGAACATAGAAGTTGATGTGTTGTGAAAATTATGGAGAGGCTGGGGCTAGGATTTCACCATTCATCAATACTTATGTGGTTTAAAATTAATTTATATCATGCAATTTAAACAATTGATTCGATTCTAAATTATTTCCAAAATCATATTTCCAAAATATCAAATGTTAGTCGCAAGTATAACGCATCAAGAGTCTAAAACTAAGCATGCATCATCAAGAGAAAACACATTTGATTAATAAAAATCATTTAATTCATTTTTTATCATTGCAATTAATCATGTAAAAATATTGCATAAATTTATAAAATAAATATTACCACATAATTCTTGAAAGAACGTCTTCCTCCATCACCCGAGGATTGGGTTTAGCTCATCATCATGGAAACACGCTCAAAAGTTAATTTCATTGCTCAAATAGGTGCTTACAAAGATGAATAAAGTGAAAACAGCAATTTGTAACGCTTATAATTGTTGCAATCGTCACTGTTACAGAACGATAAAAACAAACTGTCGCTGACACTGTAGCGTTACGACTGTCTGAAGGTGTCTTATGTTCTTCGTGTTCTTGACTTATGCGGCGACGAAATATTACTACGACTTGAATTTTCGTAACTCTGCAACTCTCTGTTCTGGCCCAAACTCACCGTCCTTTTTTCGTATGACTCCCAAAGTGACAATTTTTAACCCAATGACAAAAAAAATCTCGAAATAACTGCAAATAATCCTCCCATAACTCCCTCTGCAATACACGGGAATTGTTTCCTTCTATCTCTCTGCATGCTTCTGTCAAATGTCAACATACTCCAATCTCTCTCATAACACGATCAGAAAGGGCCCAACACACTTCAGACACGTGCAATCCTCAAATACTTCCCAAAAACAAAGCGAGAATATATTCCTTCCCGATTCTTCTTTGTTTGATGATTGACCAAATATAGTCGACACAAACGACTATACCAACCTGGTTGGTAGAAACAGGTAGTACCAACCCAAATCCGAGATTTAATCTCTCTCAAAACTCTCCAAAATTCTTCACAGAACCTCTCGGGTTTTGCCTTCCCTGTTTTCTTTGAATCTGAATATCCAGCCCAACTGGATCGAAACCAACACATACGTCATCCCTGTATAGCCCAGGGGAATAAACCCAAAGAGTTTCAGTGATTGAATCTTCCGAAAACACGTCCAAATCTCAAGCCATAATTTCTGCAGATGAAGACCAACTTTTCCTTGCCAAAAAAATAATTCAAAATAGGAAGATGATGGTTGCCCCTATCTAGAGTAGGGGTGCAAATAGTAGCTGCCTTGAGGGGTGCGCTGGGGTGTGAATAGCAGATGGGTTGCTCTTAGCAATTGATGTGCCCCTTATCCAAAGTAGGGGTCCGTTTAGCACATGTCCTTCGGGGGTGCCCCGAGCAATTTTTCGATCCGAAATTTCAAAAACCGTTTAATTCCCAAAAATACGTACAAACACATAAAACACCATAATAAGTGCAAAATCGAGTACCAACAATGCAGAAAATTGAGGACAACTTAGACACAAAAATGTGTCTATCAAAGTAAACAAGACACAATCGAAGCAAAAACAGTTTTGATTCACTCGAATCGATTCATGAACATTATAGCCACGGTTTGCAAAGATTGCATTCCTTAATTTATAAATGTCATTGTTCACGAATTAAACTGTTTTTAGAAAATAAGCTACTTAAGTACGCATACCCGTACGCATACTTAAGTACCCAGACTGAGCTCGTTTTCAGTTCACAAACTCCAGCAGAAATTCACGGGATGTGAACTTCCGATAGTACGCGGACTTAGTTCCGGTCATCCTGAGCAGCAAAGTATGCATACTTTGGTTCAAGGATTTTGGACTTACACAAGTATGAATTCACATACAATGTTTATATCCAAACATGGTTATATATTCTAAACTCTCATTTCAATCATTGAAACATTCTTAGAGGATATTGTATAGTTGTTATTCACAAACTATTTTTCATCAAAAGCGATTTTCAAGTAATTGAAATAACCATCATGACTTTCGTCACTAGTAAAGATGAACCTGGCCAAAGCAAAAGCTTACTAACACATATTTCGCGAAATAGATACGCGAGATAAACTCGACTCAAAATAGTAAATGTGTATAATCGAAGTCTATATAGCAATACAACTTTTGTCTAAAGATAGGAGATAGAGTAGATAGACTTTTGAGTGGTAGATAAGTTCAAGTCTCCACATACCTTTTTGTCGATGAAGTTCCTCCTGTTCCTTGAGTAGTTCTTCGTCTTTGCATGATGAACACTGTGGAGTCTAGAGCTCAACTACATTTTCTATCCTAGTCCGAGACTTAGCTATAAGTAGACTAGAAATCAAGACTTATAGTTTTGGCAACTAAACTTGACAAACAAGCTTGAGATAGCAACGCTTGCGAGTTCAGCCAAGCACGGTGCTCTAACAACATGTTTGATTTATCGTAGGAATTAGTGGAGTCATAGACTTGATTCTAGTCTTGTCTAGATTGTCACGATACTTGGGCGGAGTAATAGCCTAAGCTATCTAGACTTTTTAAGTGGCGTAGCTTGAAGGGAAAGACTCGTCTCCAAGGTTATGTGTGACTAATAATGAGTGTGCCATAAGATGTCATTATAATTAGCTAACATAGCGCACCATATTAATAGATGGCTAAGCCGTGACACGGGTCGTGACCTAGTCGATAGCCAGCAAAGTCGACATGGACATGAGTGCTAGGCTTAGTGCAAATGTCGTCGCCATATGGCTAGGCTAGGCCGAGAGGCAAGGGAGGCCGTATCCATATGGCTTGTCTAGGCGAGACATGGCTAGGCGGGCACGAAGAAAAGGTGGCTGCATCTACTAGCTTGGTGGGCCAAGAGACTAGGAGGCCGTTGCATGGTTATGCCAAAGCTAGGCCAGCTAGCAAGGAGACTGTGGCCATGGTTAGGACAGCCGTCAGACGGGGAGGTCATGACTAAGAAGCGGGGTGGCCGGCTAGGTTAAGTTTAGGGCAAGGTAGCCGTGGGCCAAGAAAAAGCGAGAGATAGGGAGTCCGTGGCACGACTAGCTAGTTGGCTAGCTAGGAGGCTAGGCTAGGCCAAACTAGGAGCCAAGGGGGGCCGTGACTAGCTATCTAGGGATGAGGTGGCGCGACCACTAGATAGGTCAAGGTGGGAGATAGCGGGCCATGGCACGACTAATGGGCAAGCTCGGGAGCTAAGGGGCCGTAGCCATATGGCTAGCTAGGCGGAACATGGCTAGGCCGGAGGGCAAGGTAGCTGGCTTGCCAATATAAATGGATATCGTGGCCAAAGACATGGCGGGCCGAAGGATACGATAGCCGTGGCCAATGGCCAAGCTAAGGGGTGAAGAGACCACGACCAAGACAAGGTGGCCATGGTCGGTTGGGATAGACTAAGAGGTCGTGAGAGATAGTTAGGGAACTAGTGTCTACGGCCTTGGATAGTTTACTAGCTAGGGATTCCGTGGACAAAGACATGGCCAAGCCAAGAGATAAGGGGAAGTCGTGGCCTGTCTAGCCAGTTGTCTAACTAGGGAATTTAATGGCCACGCTTTGGTTATGTAGTGCGGCCATGTTTGGTGCTAGAATCTTTGTAGTGGAAGTTATGCGACTCGAGGTAATATTCCAAATATTATGCTTAACGGTGATACTTTTATTCTAAGTAGCGCAGATTTGTCTATAACGAATACTTATAAATTGTATCATCGCATATGCCTATTAATACATGATAATTTGTATGGCCATACATAAGATAATGAGAGTTCAGCCGAGCAGTGAAGCTCTAAAATCCTGTAGGCATCATGCGAGGCCATTGTGGCCATTAGTAAGCTATGCACTCTCAATTTTCTTTGCGGAATATGACATAGCAAAATGAGTTCATAATTCGATCTTAGGGTCGAGAAGCTCATACACATTTATACGTACTTAAGCGAAGCAAAATTACAATTTTCTCCCCTGTCAAAAACCCACCATCTACATTAAGTCCCCTGCTCAGCGCGGAACAATAATGTTTCGTGGTATGCACTAGATGGTGACGTTGACACTTACAGAGGCAATAAACGAATTTTTAGAAAAATATAATAGTTTACCTCAATCATCACAGCTTAAGGCTCATCTAGGCTGCTCGCACGTACATCGGCTAGAACAAGTATGGTCTTCCGCGAGAGCAAAGGTGGCGCGACTACCGGCCTTGGGACGAGAGGACATGTATGGCCTCGGCTACAAGTCATAATGGGCTTTGATTCGGCCACTATGGCCCGAAGAGAAATCCTTCTTTACATAACTCACGTATGTAAAAAAATAAATTTTTTACGACTTTCGGTCGTAGCAGTGAAAAGACGAGGGTACCCAAATATACCCCAACCTAAAACTTTTCCACCTATAAGTCCTTTCTCGAAAGTGATTGTCTATGGACAGAGTCGAGACAATACAAATAATCGGTTCACACTTCGTGTGATCGTCTATGGATACGAGATTGAGACAATACAACAACGAAGTATGTTTACTTGATAAATGGTTTGGACTTAACCAAACATAATAGGATTACTATCAAGTAAATAGGAATTAACGTTTGTGTATTTTACTTCTAATTATAATAAAAACAATTATAATTGCGGAAATAGAAAAAGTAAAAGACACAACAAGATTTTGTTAACGAGGAAAGCAAATGCGAAAAACCAGGAACCTTGTCGAAATTGAATACTCAGGATTAAAAGCGCTATACAAAATCAAACCAACCCGTATAATTGAGACCAAGCAACTAAACCTATAGTTCCTAGTTCCATCTGTATTCATGCCTCCAACTTGTAATAAGTCACCTACTTGGAACAATTCCTTTGGTTAGTATTCCAAGTAGGGTAAAAAAGGAACAACAAATATGTTTGGTAGCAACTCTTTTCAACCAAATGATGTGAGTTCGACACAAAGGCTCTTCCGTTATCCCAATAAACTCATTTGTCATGTCCTTAGATCTATCTAATGTAACAACAACCAAAGTCATTGTCCAAGATTTTGCAATCAATACTTTGAATCACAAAGAATTGTATTGATGCCAATCTACTCAACTAATCAATCCAATCTACCACTTGAGGATAAACCGATTATAGTTGGATCCTCTTTAATAGAAACAATTATTGTGTACGCCAAAGATTATGAACCCAAATCAAAATCTTCTTAGTCTTCAAATCTTCTTAGATCTTGATAAACACTGCACACAATAAACTTGAATATCTTGGCAGTCAATCACACATAGAATGCAGATCTGTTAACAATGGATTATCACAAGGAGACGTCTTTAGATCTACAAGCTGAGTCTAAAGATCTCCGTCAAAACTTCGATCTAGTTTGAGTGAATCTTATATCAGGAAGAAGATTCTCAGCATAAACAAACAGGTGCAATCAAATTTCAACAACCGTTAGTCAATCAAGTCAATGGAAAACTAATAATAAGCAACGATTATCTAGTTTCCCACAGCGGTACTAATAGAGCTTCTCAATCCCAAAGAAGTCTTTAAACTGAAACGGTCAGGAAGAGATTTAGCCTAATTAGGTTACTTTCCTCTCGAATAGGCGGCTCCATAATAACAACACAACTAGGTAGTTTTGTTGACTCTGAGGATTAGTTTGCTCGAAATGCAAACTTTGATATTTATAGACCAAGGAAGTTTGGACACTAAGGGAATTTCCCAAATAGAAAATATTCTCAAGATATGCAATATATTTCCAAATTCGGTTTTCCATAATTCCAGAAATGCTTTGTCCAAACATTGACCGAAATCTCTTAGAAAATCTCAACTAGTAAATGCACATTACTAATTTTCATTTTCAAAAAATAAAATTAAAAACCTTAATTAAAATATTCTCAATTTATTTTTCGATCCTAGGATTTTCCTTTAGCTATTAAGGGAATATCTTTGAACAATAAAAAAGATAAGCGTTCTTGCACATGTTCAAAGTATGTCGACATCTTTACTTTGTAAGTCCTCTTTCATATGACAATCTTGGAATCGATTTTCCACACTTGAGACAAGTTTAGAATTGGTTTAGTCTAACTTCCAAGAACTATGTGATTGATCAAGAACACTCAATCACCAAACAAGGGTTTCACGGTTCTACCAAAACAAGTTTTGGTTCTACCTCCACATGTGGGTACTGGAATTAGTCCGCTAGCTTTCCGAATTCGGTTGACTAGGTACTAGGATCGGTTCCCACATATATGAGTATCTAACTTGTATTTTTGCGTATGTCCCATAGGATCGGTTCTCAATATCTAAAAATGTGTTGCACATGTTCATAGGATCGGTTCCCAATATATAGAAACTTGTTGCACCTCTTACAAGGATCGATTCTATTAGAGCATAGCTGCGGTTGAACCCACCAAGTGTTGGTATGTCAAGTTTGGTTGTCATATTTTAGTGAATCAAACTCATGTTAAGATTCGCTTGATTATGTACTAGAGTCAACTTATTATCGTTAGCCTCAAATTATTAGGATACGAGACTTTACAAAGTATTGTAAATACTTGAAGATGTGAAGAAGCAGAGGTAGCTGTGACAACAATCATCCTTCCACTTGAGGTTAGTGATATTTGACTTGGTGTTTCATTCCTAACTTATCTTCCAAGTCGCATATTGAAAACAAAGCTGAAGCATATTTGAACTAGATAGACATAGTATTAAGGAATACAATACGAGGTTTATTGCTTAACCATTAAACTTTGTAGATAAGACATACTTCATAATCATTTGAATGCTATTGTGATTATGTATGGGTATAGGGTGAGGAATATTTCATCCTAGGGAACAATGTTTTACATGTGTTTTAAGGAAGTAAGTTCATAAACTTGTTTGTGAATCGAAAAGAAATCAAGCGTTATTGGTTTTGTTATTCATTGCATATCTTATGAACAACTAATATGTGTGATTGAATATAACCGTTCCATGACTTGTTGTGTTCTTGGTAGAACTTTTCACAAAGGCACGACTTATGTATTGGTATGACTTTTATTAGTGAAACCGTCTTAATTAATCACACGAGATGGTATGATCTTGTTTGTGATTTTTGTCGACCAAATATGGGAAAGGGGAACCGATCCTAGTAAGAGGTGCAAGTACATCACAAAGGGGAACCGATCCTTGTATGAGGTGCAGCACGATTTATAGCAA
>JAJJWW010000673.1:0-266575 GCA_023531295.1 Papaver armeniacum
CTATTGAAGACCGAAGATTGAAGACGCTTTCTATAAATGCTGAGAGAGTGATATTAATTGCCGATCGGGTGAGAAGGTAAGTGAGTACTCCCATCCTTGCTAATGGTTGATTTCCTTTCTTAGAGATCATCAGAAAAGATTCTTTTTGTCCACATGTTGATGGTGGATTTTCGTTTAAGGTTAAATTTGTAAATAACCGGAAAACTCATGCGCCCGACATCTTGTAAAAGATAAAGCCATTTATAAAGTGTTGGATACTCCCTCACTTAATTCACCAAGAATGGAGCATGTAAGCAACAATCCCATTTCGTGAATACATGAAATTCCTCCAGGTTGGAGCATGTGGCAACAATCCCTTCCCTGAATTTCATATCACCCTTGTATTTCCAAGTACTCATTATCGTGTGGCATGACGACTCGAGTGTTACTCTTAACAGTAACACGAACCTCCAAGCACTATAATGAAACCATGTACGAAATACCCGTACAGGTGATTCTCGGTGTGTTATACTAGCCCGAGCCCTCTCGGTGTGTTATACTAGCCCGATTGAGCCCCTCCCGGTGTGTTATACTAGCCCGATTGAGCATTCGGCACTGACCATATCAGTCCGGATATGATCTGATCGCAGTCATCCAACTCCACAAGCATGATTGGATGACCCCAGATCAATTCCATCACCCCCAAGCAGGTATGGAATACACACAGCCGACCCCGCATGGTCGACCATTGGCCTTCGCTTGCCAAGAAATCGTCCATACCAAGCATTATGGACGGAAAAACCTAAATTAGGGTTTGCGGCATATTACATGTGCCGCTGGCGGTCTCAACCATCCATCTTCGCAGGTATAGATGGAGGGTGTAGATGTAGACTCAAAGGGCCCGGAGCATGTCGACACAATCACCATGTGACCGCCCACACTTGACCAATCGGTCAAAAATAACCATGATTGGTTACAACAAATTCGTCCGCCTAAAAGAGCATGGTCGCACCCGCTTGAAATCCAAAATTGGGTTCAAGCCATCACGCGCGTCCATCTTTTCGTACGAATGGAGGGTCACAGATTAGATTAAGAAGGTCCGGTTATACTAAAGATGACCACCGTGGGCCCATCTACCTCCTCACGCGGTCGGCCAAGGCATATCATGCCCGGTTAACCCCAAAACGCCCGTCAAACTTGTGTGGTTACACCTCCCGGATTGCAAACTAATCTTGACCACTCAACTTCATAGGACGAATTGAGTGGCTTAGATCACGTTTTCATGGGGCCGGTGAGACATGGGCGTGAACACCAGCCTACCACCTACACGCTAGAGTGACCGACCAAGACCGACCAGAACGGTTGTCTTGGAACGTGTGCTTGTGAATATCACGCGGTTACTAATTCCTTTGCGGTAAGAGATTTGCCCGAAACCAATCTCAACCACTCCTCTTTGCCGGTCAAATTGAGGGCCCAGATCGCGCTTTCATGAGGGAACGGAATACAGGCGCCTACACCATCATGCCGTCAACACGCATGTATGGTCAGTCCTCTCCAAAATCCTTCCCATGCTTGGTTTTGACCAAGCTGAAGAGTGATGCTTGCGCGCCCTCTTCAAAACCAAAGTATTCATTAGCGGCCGCGGATGAGTGTCTCAAACATCATCTCATCCGTTAAACTTCACCAGCTTGGTTATATAACCCTGGTCAGGAGTTATTTTGGTTAGTGAGGAGTCATTACCCATCACTTTACCTCACCACAATGCGGTACCTGCATAAAATACACACGATACTTCACAAGTATCGACTTTCGAATAACGCAGGTTATTCAATTCAGCATTACATGCTATCTTTCGTGGATCCACGATCCATATTCCAGACATCAATCATGTCACAAACTGGGGGATACATACTGGGGTATTGGTCTCGGGCGGTTTACGGCGATACGTGGCAACGCGCTCATCACAAGAACGTGTTAGGAAGTCATGGACGGTTAGAGATTAAAGAGAAGTGGGCAAGACTGGTCGACGCACAACTCCACTACTCCATCACTCCACTTCCTCCACTTCCCACGAGAGACGTGAATGAGGCTCAATGACTTGTATAAATAGGTTCTCCGCCCTATTTCAAACAACAACACAAGTTCGGACGAGACAAAAAACCAAGTGTTAATACAAATCGTATTCAAACACCCAGGCCTGCTTGCATCAATCGCAAGTCTGCTCATCTTTCTGTTACAAGTCATAAAAGCAAGCCAACACCTTCACAATCTCAACACCTTCTTCGCTTCCCTCCCTAAGATCAACCCCATCTCCCTTCACTTTGACCGAAACAAGTCTCTGGGAAATGTACCATTTCTTGGTTTAGGCCGGACTTGCACAGATTGATCTCTCGAATCTACAAGCACTCACCGCGCAGTGCATTTGTTTAAAGGTTAAAATTCATTCCTCATCCACACCCAAATTACCAAATTCTACAGGAGTAGTTTCACCCATCAACACCACACTCAGCTAGAGTCTCCGAAGAAATTATTTCGGAAGGTTATCCTTCTCACCTACAACGTGTGCGGGATTTCTCTCTTTATTCCTGCCTGCACACATGAGAGACTAAAAGCGATCTTTTTGAGTGCAATTATCATAAAAACCTATTAGTGAGGCGGAAGTCGAGGCTTATGATCACAATCGAATCCGAATTCTTTCATATGGTATGGTTACTTCTCGCTCAAAGACTTAAGGATGAGAATGCGTTCTTTGGTAGTTCTAACTTCGTGTTACTAGCATGCGTAAAACTCTATGTCCTCATAGCTCCTTGGATGCTTGAGACTCTTTTACACTCGAAGTTGGAAAAGGTTTTGTGGGTACACCTGGTAAACCCTCGAGACTACAACTCGTCCACTAGGGACACCTAGGGGTTTAAAGGCTTAGTGCATACACTAAATGCATTCGAGACCTGCGACAGGGTATAGTTAGGATTTCTTAATTTCTGTTTCACTTGAGGACAAGTAAAATTCAAGTTTGGGGGTATTTGATGAGTGCCAAATATTGCATATTTATACATCTATTTATTGGCATTTAACTCATCTTTTGTGCTCGAAATCGATATTATCCCAGTTCTGTATTTTCTTTGTTTTCAAGAATAAATATTTGTACTAATTAATTTTGTGTTTTTTAGGTAGAAAATAAAGCTCGGAGGGTGAGGAGCCAAAAGAGAGAAAAGTGGAGACAAGCGTCTATGGAGCAAAAGCCCAAGCCGCGCGCGCATCCGGGTTGCAACCCAACAAGGAGCAACACATCTACAAGACATGGGCCAGCTATCCAAGACCCCGGATCCGAGCCCGTCCTATCCCGAGCCGTGAGATCTTCCACTTCCGAGATCCAACACTCGCTCCAACCATCCCATCAAACATCGATGCTTCCGCTCCGCAGCAAAATGACCAACACCCTTACCTCTCGACCAAACCTTTCATTTCCCATTCTCTTTCTCTTTCTCCTCCCCCGACAGATGCAGAGACCACCCCTTTCTCTCCCGACCAAAAATGGCAGAGCCATCTCCTTCCCCTCCATAGCCGCACCAGCACAACAGCCGCCTTCGCCCTTCCTAATCGCTCTCTAGCTCTTTTGTAGCTTCTTCCCTAGGAGCTAAGAAAGAGATAGAAAGAATTAGGTTAGGGTTTCATCAATATTTGGGAAAATCGGAGAAAAGGAGAATCGAGCCGCATGAGCAGAGGAGACAACTGATTGGGTTTGGGTAAGAGGGTATTCAATTATTTTATGTTTTGAAGAAAGTTAGGTTTGGTATTTGCTTGTATAAATAGGGCTTATGAGTGTTTGTTTGAGGGCATGCACAGGCTGTGAGCACCAATTTTAGGTTAATTTGTATTTTGAGTATCTTAATCATGTTCTAATTACATTTTCTAGGATTTCAATGAAACCCTAATTCCCTGTTGTGATTTCAACTTTGTCTGAGTTGTTCTTGATTGATTAAATTATCAGATAACTTCAATTCTAGGACCCAATGCTTTTCTCTCACAATGAATGCCAAGTATCCATTGTAGTTAGGCTATAACTGTGTTGAGTGTGCTGCAGCTCAAGCCTTAGAATTAATTGCTAATTCCCTTGACTAGTTGTGCTTAATTAGACAACTAGTGCTCTGGGTTAGTACCTTAGCTGCTAATTGAAGTATCACAGGAGAAACTCCTTAGATAGGTGGTAGAATTGACAAACTTCCTTATCTGTCATAGGAACAAGAACACTCCAATTAGTTGACACATAACATGAATTGGAGGTGGATTTGACAATCCTAGTACTCCTTTAATCTTATTACTTATAGTTCATTTTATTCCACTGTTATAACCTTCACTTAGTCGCATCGACAAAACCTCAGTTGTGTTACACTTCTATGAATACAGTTTAGAGTAAGCCTTTGATCAACCATACAGCACCACAAGTATCTGTGGGATCGACCTGTACTTCCCACGCCTCCAACAGGCGCTGTGCACTTGCAGTTATAACATGTAGGAAAACCCCTTTTATAAGCCTACCAGACATCTCGCAAGAAGGATGCTAAAATTCAACAGTTGGAAGTTGAGTCTTCTTCCCAAAAGGACAAAATATCTACTCTTCAAAGTGCTAATCAAAGAACTTTATGGTATAACACCCTTCTCTTTTCTTCATTTCCACTTTATCATTTATTTTTCTTTTTGACTTATCATTTTCGCAGACATTTATAATCTTTCTGACAAGCCATCCTTCTCCATTCATTCCCGAACCTATGGATGATGATGCTCTTCTCGCTCATCTCAATGAATCTTTAAGTAGTTCTTCAAACAAGATTAGTTCTCTCTCATTAAATGAACTTGAACCAAATTTCATCTTTTAGAAATTGAACATAGATCTAGTTTAGGTTTAGCCAACCGATTTAAACGTTTTATATCTTGACTCCCAGGAGAGTAATAATATTCTAAGGAAAAAGATTAGAAGCCTCATAGATGATAAGGATCGCATTGCTAATCAAGGTGCACAAGCATTACTTGACATTTGAAAATTGTTCTTGAAGTCCAAATTGAACGAGACGAATCTCTTCGCCAAAATGCCATACTTAATGAGAGAGAAAATCAAATTCGATCACTTCTTGTTATAAATAATGATGATGAATTTGCTTGGGCACTGAAGGTTCGAGATAATGCCAGAAATAACTTAGGTGTTAACGTCAGTCTTCATGCCGAGCATAATGCCTTGGTTAAAGATATGATTTCTGACAGAGAAGGTTGTTTACTGTTCTTCATTATTTTTCCGCTTCTTTTTTATGAAACTGTTATTAAGTTGCTAACTCATTGTCATTTGTTCGAGGAACCGAGAAGAGGTTTCAAACTAGAATCAAGGAACTTGAATCTGAGAAAGCACAACTTGCAAAAGACTTCTCTTCGCAATGAAAAATATTCTAAGCTGAAGAAGCAACTACAAACTATTGTGGCGAATTTCAATAATGATGTTGTGCGTTTTCGCAATCAAACTATTAAAACAGTTTGCAATGACCACAACATTCCTCTTTCTTCATATCCTTGTCTTCTCGATGAAATTCCTGAAAATATGCCTTCCTCAGATGTCTCTGATAGTGAAGCAAGCGAAGAAGAGGAATCTGATAAAGAATCTGATGAAGAAGAAGAATAATTTGAAAGATTGTTCTTTTTTCCTTTTTCTCTTCCTGCGATATTTGTACATTTATCCTTCTAACCTTCCATTTTGTAATCTCTTATTGTAAATCTATTATATGAAAATAAATGATAGGTGTAGAATACACCGTATTTACTATCTAGTAGTTTATGCTTTCTTTGCTATTTTTCTTGTAAATTATGTATTTTACGCTTGTTTTGAGTTTTGTAGCTACTTTGGAGTCGCACGGAGGAAAAGAAGAAGAAATTACTCTATTTGAGCAAAAAGGGCAAAATTGTCATTTCAGGGGCGAGCACTATCTGGAGCCCAGTCAAGGTTAAGGGGCAACCTAATACTAAGCTGAGGTTAAGGGGTAGCCAGTTTTGTTTTAAAAGAGGAAATGTTAAAGGCACCAATGAAAGTACTCAGGGCACCCAGTCTAGGGGTGGATCTTATCCGGGTGTACCCATCAGCCCTAACTTAGCCCTACTAATCGAGAATGATATGTCTTCTCTCATTTTCTTCACTTGCCTGAAATAAAGAAAAAAAACAGCGGCTGAATTAAAAGCCGATCGACTCATTTCTCTCAATCATTCGGTTCTGCCTGAAATAAAGAAGAAAGAGAAGCAGCAGCCGCTGCTACTAAATCAAGAGGAAGATCGAAAACTCAGAAGAACAAACCGAGAGCCGAGAAGATGAAATGGTTTGCTGTTGGGTCTCAGGGGATCGAGGGTTTGATTTGAACTATTTGATCGAGAAATTGAAGGTGAAGAAATTGGAGCTGGGTTCAATCGGCAGTAAGGGGTTGGTTGAAGTCTGAGGGAATCGGTGAGAAGAGATCGAGAACTGAGATCGATTAGGGTTCGATTCAACAGAGACAGGGTCACGGATCTAGATTGAGCCTTATAAGAATCGATTGAAGGAGGTGATATATTGAAGAGGTTGATGGTGCTGTTGAGCAGTTGTTGCTGCTGATGTACCGAGAGATCGAGAATTCAGTGAAGTAATGGCTGCCGTTCGGGACTGAGTTGGTGCTGTTGATAAGATGAGAACAGATTGAAGCAGCAGATGAAGACAGAGATTTGAAATGGGTTTATGGTTAATCGATGAATCTGTGGAAGTGGTGGTGGCAGCTGTAACTGAGCTAGGGTTTGATATGAAGAACACAGAGAAGAAGCTGAATCAGAGAATACAGATGAAGAGGAGCTCAGAGAGAGAGTAGATCGAGAGATGGAATCGAGTACTGTTCCCATTCTTGAAGTTCAATGAGCAATGGGTCGAGTCTCAGATTTTGTTCTGAGTTGCAGGAAGAAGGTTTTTGAGCAGAATAATGGGTTTGCTGGAATTGGTATTGAATGCTTGTACAGTTGAGCTGAGAATGAGTGTGATTGAAAAGTTGGAGATGGTTGAGGTTGATTCTGTGTGGCTCAGAAGTGTTGTGGCTTGAGGTGCAGGTGGTGGTTGCTCCCATGGGTTCAATGGCTTTGAAGAGTCGGTGCGTCTGGGGGATTGAATGGGTTTTAGCTGTATGTTGAGTTGTGAGATTTCAGGTTGAAAGGTGGATGTTGCTGAGCTGAAGTGGTGCGTGCCAAGGAATTGGTTACAATTTGGAGAGAATGGTTATGATAGCTTCATTGCGGGGTGGTAGGTGGATTGGTTGGTAACTTGAGTTGAGATCTTCTTGTGGTGCCGATATGGAGACCGAGGTTTGGGTTTGATGTTGTTAGCTGCTTGAGATTGCAAGAGGGATATGCGGTGAAACTGGCGGCAGCTGGAGGTGGAATAGTCCTCATGGTCTGTGAAGAAGTGTTGCAGGGGAGCCGAAATGGTGTTGAAGAGATTGATGGCCATCTTGGCCGTGACTCGAGAAGACCAAAACAGAAAATGCACAGCCAAGATGGCTGGAAGATACTCAGCCAAGATGGCTGGAAGACTACATTCGTTGCAACAGCTTTGCTCCTGACTGAGTCAAGCGGCTTAGTTGACTCCGAGTTGACTTCGAAGATTTCGATAAATTAAGACCACTCAGGCTTGAATTAGAAGTTAACTCGAGTGGTGACTCCACCTCTCTTTGACCCTGTTGACCTTGACGACTGACCGTTAGTTTGACTCGTTTGACCGTTAGTCCTAACGGTGGACTGACGTGGAATATTCCGTCGAATATTCCACTGACGGAGAAATTTTCAGGTGGCCGACGGCGACTATTCCGGCCGGATTCCGTCCACAATCCCAGTTTTCCGGCGAGCAAAAATTCCAGAATTTTCTATGGACTTCTCTCATGGGTGTGAAGACTTGGGCTAGGGATTGGATGGAGAATTGGACTCAAATTTGGAAAGAGAAGGTGGAAGGGTTGAGAAAAGCTTGGATTTGGAAATTGAATTGCAAAAGAATAAGGATTCTATTCCTTGGAAGATTTGGAGAATATTGAAGCCTATAAATAGAGAAGTTTTCTACAACTTCTACACACATCTCCTACACACACAACAATTCTTTTCTTTTCTTATTCTTTGTGAACTCTTTAACATGAGTAGTTAATTTATTGATTGAGGATGAATTCCTAGTTCTTAATATGATTTGAGTTTTTGTTTTAATTCTATCTTGAAGTTTTCACATGATTATCGTTTGTTTTTACTAATAGAATGATCTTAATGACATTCATGATTGATTGATAGATTGTTTAGAATGCATGCTAAATTGATTTGTTAGTTTAATCTAATGCTAGTGAAAGTTAGGAGATAAGTAATCGTTTCTTGACTCTTTACATAAGTAGCAAACACGAGACCTTGCGGAGGGATTCCGTGGAGCAATTGACCTTTGTAAGAGTAAGAAACAACGCTAGAAAGTGAACCAAGCGAACCGATTTAGTTTAACTACTAGTACTAAACCTAAATTCATAAATCTTAATGCATTGAATTACATCTTGTGACAAGCGAACTAGAATCCTCGTGGTGGTTCTTTTGAATAGAATCTGATAACTAAGCGGACCTGTTACTCAGTGAAATTAGGGATTTTGGGGCTAGCTAAGCGTACCTGCTATCCTACGGTTGGTGATAATCTGTGACTAATAACAAGTAGAAGAGAACATAACTTTAATCATTGTTTAAGTAACGAAGAAGGATTCCTTGATCTTGTCTCTCTTATTGCTTTCAACTTTATCTTTTAATTGCTTTGTTTATTTTCTTTTGCTATTTATACCCCCTTTTCGTGACAAACATGCATTTAAACAACTATAATCTCGTGCTCCTCGTAAAAACAAACGGGATCGAAACCTTGGCTACCCTATATTACTTGTTAATTAGGTAGTAAAGTATTAATTAATTTGTTGTGGTTACGACACGCATCAAATTTTGGCGCCGTTGTCTGGGGAGCGCAGATGATTTTAGTTGTTTTTATTTTTTCTTTTTGCTTTATTCTTGCTTTTGTTGGATTCTATTCCGTATCTAACTTGGTTTTTGAATCTTATATGGTGCCGGTTTTCCATGTACGGTGGACAAGAGCAAGCATATTACAACAATCAATACGGTTTTCAACCTCAACATTATGACAACTTCCAACCATCCTTAGGATACAATCAAAACCAATCTTTTGGCTATGATCAAATTCCTACAGAACCTTATGGATATTCTCATACATATCAACAACCTTATGACGGGTATGTAAGTGGACAATCACAAGGATGGGAGGATAGTTTTGTTTATGATCAGAAATTATCTAGTTTTGCAGATAAGATGTCTGCCATGATTGAGGATCTTCAACAAAAGTTTCAAGAATCACATCGAGAAATTCAAAGGAATTCGGAGAAAATATACGAACAACTTAATCAACCTTTGGAGATTTTTGAAGACGCTAGTGTAGATTACTGAGCCTTGATCTTAATAATGATCAAGCACCTATTCAAAAGGACGAGCTTGAGGAAGATGCATTTATTGCTTGGAAAAAATTTCTTAGGGAAAGATGGGAGTCCGCGGAAGTGTATGAATGTTCCGACAATGAGGAATTATTCCAACTCCGGATCATAATAACGATCCTTCACCTATTCAAAAGGAGGAGTTTGGATATCACTTACCTATTGTTGTAAACGGTAACACCCTCACAAGAAGATCTTACAATTTATACCGAGGAAGATTATTTTAGGGAAGAATGGCCCGATTCCGATGATGAGAATGTTGAAGAGATGATGCTAGAGGATGAAACCACATTCATTGATTTTGCCAAGACCCAATTGAACTTGCGAATGATTATGATGATGCCGAGACTATGGTTAAGGTAGAAAACGACTCTAAGAATGGTTGCAAGGTTTAATAGAGGACCACAATGAACAAGAGGTAAGTAATTCACTTGAATTTTTAAGGATGAAGAGGATTCTATAATACAAGAAATTGTGAAAGGTTTGTCTAACCCTTTGCATATTGATTCTTCTCCTTTACATCTTATTGGTTTGAATATGTGCTTGAAAGTATTTTTGGATAATTTTGTTTCTAAATATCCACCATTGGAAACACTTGATGCTAACACTATGCAGGTTTGCCAAGAGGAACACATGGAAATTCCCAAATTCTATGTTCTTTATACACTTCCAAGTGTGGACGAGAATAAGTGTGGGGAAATTTCTATCGAGCGATAATTTCACTATTATTTTCTTGTGCTAATATTTGTATGGGAGTTATTATGTTCAAAACAGGTATTATGGGTGGATCCTCAAATTTTCAGATTGTTAGTATATGGGGAATGAATCTTATAAGAGCCAAGTCGGGCCGTCGACTTTAAAACAAGCGCTTCATGGGAGGCAACCCATGGGTTTTGTATTTCTTATCTTTTTGCTTTTTGTTATTTCTTTTTCTTGTTTCTTATCATGTTAAAATTTCCCACCTTGACTTTACTAGGAGGATTCAATTACATTGAGGACAATGTAAAGTTTAAGTGTGGGGAGTGGTTAAACATGTTTTAAAACAAAAATTACAAAAATTGAAAAATTTTAAAAAAAAAAAAAAAGTTTTACTTAAAAATTCCAACTTTTAAAGATTTTAGAGTCACTAGCATACTTCTAGGTATGTTTACATAGAGATTTTGACCGACATAATTGAACTTGAAATGTTAGAGAACTACATTCGGATTTCTTGTTTGTTTGAGTGTTAAATAATGGATTTAATCATGCAGGTGATGCGAATTTGGTGCAGGGAGAAATGCGTTATTAGAGTTGCTGATCAATCATTAGTGGAGACTACCCGTATTCATATCATGAGAGGCACCGACCAGAAATTTTCCATCTACTAAAGAGCTCTTTTGAGTGTGTGTCACCGTAAGTAAATTCCGGGTAGAATGGTGAGCTACCCAACCTCCCACCAATAAAAGCACTACTCTTTGATCTCTTTGAGTGCTAATTTTGTCAATCATGAGGGTGACGTCCATGGATGAAAGCTTCCTTCTTGTAGTTCGATTTACGACGGTTAGCACCATTCTCTCTCGCGACAACAACGGATCCATAGAAACACTCTCATCATCAACAATGAGCGACATCAAAATCTACAAGGAAAGTTGGAAAAGTTTAAGGTTTACAACAACGGAATGAGAAAAGAGCAAATTTCAAATATAAGTAAAGCAACATACAAAGAGCGGATTTTACATATATATTTGAAGACTTACACTACAATGAGGTAATTTTATATTCAAGTATGAAGACTTATTCATGAAAGCGAAGAAAATTAAAAGGTGAGAATTTTTGAAAGTTTATGATTTCAAGACGATACAAGTTGTGAAGAATCAAGTGGTAAAATACTTCTTCCACGGCCATGGTTTTATTTTGTATTTAATTTTCTTGTTTTCAAAAAAAAAAAAAAAAAAAAAAAAAAAAAAAATAAAAAAAAAAAGAGAAAAACAAGAGAAATATTTGTTCTTATTTTTATTGAATGAGCCGTGGGGAAGGAAAATCTATAAGGAAGTTTCAAGCGACAAGGATATTTAAGGTAAAAAAGAGTTAAAATTGTTAAGGATTTATGAAATTCAAGGGTTTATCATCAATAGTTGAAACCGAAGACCATGAAGATCAAGACGAGGAGCTAAGACGTTTCCTATTGGATGCCGTGGAGAGTGGTGTTATCATAATTGGCGATCGGATGTGAAGGTGAGTAAGTAATCTCATCCTCAATTTAGTATATGGTTGATTTCCTTTCTTAGAGATCGTCGGAAAATGGTTTTCAAAATATTAAAAGATGTGGGTTTTTAAAAATATTTGGGAAGTTATCCTTCCCACCATTCAACGTGATGCGAGAATTCTCTCTTCATTCCTACCTGCACATGTGAGAACCATAAAAGCCGTCTTTTTGAGTGCAACTATCATAAAATCTTATTTGGTGAGGCAGAAGTCGTGGCGAAATGCTTATTGATCGTTTCTCAAACACGCGTTCTCTCGTTATGGTGTGGTTATTTCTCACTCAACATTTAAGAACGAGAATATGTTCTTTAGTATTTCTAACTTCTTATTACTAGCATGCGTAAACTCTATGTCCTCAACTTTCTGATGCTTGGGACGCTTGAACGCTTTGAAGTTGTAAGTTTTTAGTTTGATTTGCTCGAGGACTAGCAAAGTCTAAGTGTGGGGGAATTTGATAGGTGTAGAATACACCGTATTTACTATCTAGTAGTTTATGCTTTCTTTGCTATTTTTCTTGTAAATTATGTATTTTACGCTTGTTTTGAGTTTTGTAGCTACTTTGGAGTCGCACGGAGGAAAAGAAGAAGAAATTACTCTATTTGAGCAAAAGGGCAAAATTGTCATTTGTGGGCGAGCACTATCCTGGAGCCCAGTCAAGGTTAAGGGGCAACCTAATACTAAGCCGAGGTTAAGGGGTAGCGTTTTGTTTTAAAAGAGGAAATGTTAAAGGCACCAATGAAAGTACTGGGGCACCGGTCAAGGGGTGGATCTTATCCTGGGGTGTACCCATCCAGCCCTAACTTAGCCCTACTAATCGAGAATGATATGTCTTTCTCATTTTCTTCACTTGCCCGAAATAAAGAAAAACAATAAATGAATTAAAAGCCGATCGACTCATTTCTCTCAATCATTCGGTTCTACCGAAATAAAGAAGAAAGAGAAGCGGCGAACATTTGCTACTAAATCAAGAGGAAGATCGAAAACTAAGAACAAACCGAGAGCCGAGAAGATGAAATGGTTTCTTGTTGGGTCTCTGGGGATCGAGGGTTTGATTTGAACTATTTGATCGAGAAATTGAAGGTGAAGAAATTGAGCCGGTTCAATGCAGAAGGGGTTGGTTGAAGTCCGAGGAATCAGGTGAGAAGAGATCGAGAACCGAGATCGATTAGGGTTCGATTCACCGAGAGGTGGTCACGGATCTAGATTGAGCCTTATAAGAATCGATTGAAGGAGGTGATATATTGAAGAGGTTGATGGTGTCTTTGTTGAGCGCTTGTTGTTCTTGATGCTCCGAGAGATCGAGAATTCAAGTGAAGTAATGGTCGCTGCTCGGGACCGAGTTGGTGTCATTGATAAGATGAGAGCAGTTGAGATGAAGAGAGATGAAACATGTAGATTTGAAAAATGGGTTTATGGTTAATCGATGAATCAGGAAGTGGTGGTGGCGGTATGAATCGAGCTAGGGTTTGATATGAAGAACACGGAGAAGAAGTCAATCGGAGAATACAGATGAAGAGGAGCTCGAGGAGAGAGTAGATCGAGAGATGGAATCGAGTAATTGTTCCCATTCTTGAAGTTCAATGAGCAATGGGTCGAGTCTCGGATTTTGTTCCGAGTTGCGGGGAAGAAGGTTTTTGAGCGAGAATAATGGGTTTGCTTGGAATTGGTATTGAATGCTTGTGCTGATTGAGCCGAGAATGAGTGTGATTGAAAAGTTGGAGATGGTTGAGGTTGATTACTGTGTGGCTCGAAGTGTTGTGGCTTGAGGTGCGAGGTGGTGGTTGCTCCCATGGGTTCAATGGCTTTGAAGAGGCGGAGTCTTTGGCCTAGGATTGAATGGGTTTTGCTGTTTGTATGTTGAGTTGTGAGATTTCGGGTTGAAAGGTGAGATGTTGCTTTGAGTTGAAGTAGTGTTTGTGTGAAGGAATTGGTTACCGTTTGGAGAGAATGGTTATGATAGCTTCATTGCGGGGTGGTAGGTGGATTGGTTGGTAACAAAGGTTGAGATGTTTCTTGTGGTGCACGGCCGATATGGAGACCGAGGTTTGGGTTTGATGTTGTTATACGCTTGAGATTGCAAGAGGGATATGCGTGGGAAACCCGTTTAGCAAATTTCTGTGATTGGAGGTGGAATAGTCCTCCTAGTCAGTGAAGAAGTGTTGCGGGGAGCCGAAATGGTGTTGGAAGAGATTGATGGCCATCTTGGCCGTGACCGAGCCTCTGTAAAACACAAAATGCACAGCCAAGATGTACAGAAGATACTCGGCCAAGATGGTCGAAGCACTACATTGGTTGCAACAGCCTTGCTCAGGTCGACTCGGGTCAACCGACTTAGTTGACTCCCGAGTTGACTCAAATGACTTCACTGATTAAGACCACTCGGCCTTGAATTAGAAGTTAACTCGGTGGCTGACTCCACCTCTCTTGACCCTGTTGATCGACGACCGACCGTTAGTTTGACTCGTTTGACCGTTAGTCCTAATCGGTGGGTACTAATATTCCGTCGAATATTCCCTTGACGGAGAAATTTTCAGGTGGCCGGCGGCGACTATTCCGTCGGATTCCGTCCACAATCAGGATTTCCGTGAGCAAAAATCGAATTTTCTATGGACTTCTCTCATGGGTGTGAAGACTTGGGCTAGGGATTGGATGGAGAATTGGACTCAAATTTGGAAAGAGAAGGTGGAAGGGTTGAGAAAAGCTTGGATTTGGAAATTGAATTGCAAAAGAATAAGGATTCTATTCCTTGGAAGATTTGGAGAATATTGAAGCCTATAAATAGAGAAGTTTTCTACAACTTCTACACACATCTCTACACACACAACAATTCTTTTCTTTTTCTTATTCTTTGTGTGAACTCTTTAACATGAGTAGTTAATTTATTGATTGAGGATGAATTCTAGTTCTTAATATGATTTGAGTTTTTTGTTTTTAATTCTATCTTGAAGTTTTTCACATGATTATCGTTTGTTTTTACTAATAGGAATGATCTTAATGACATTCATGATTGATTGATAGATTGTTTAGAATGCATGCTAAATTGATTTGTTAGTTTAATCTAATGCTAGTGAAAGTTAGGAGATAAGTAATCGTTTCTTGACTCTTTACATAAGTAGCAAACACGAGACCTTGCGGAGGGATTCCGTGGAGCAATTGTGTGTAGAAACAACGTAGAAAGTGAACCAAGCGGCAGAGTTTAACTACTAGTACTAAACCTAAATTCATAAATCTTAATGCATTCGGGGAATTACATCTTGTAAGCGAACCTCGGGGTGGTTCTTTTGAATAGAATCGATAACTAAGCGGACCTGTTACTCAAGAAATTAGGGATTTTGGGGCTAGCTAAGCGTACTGCCATCCTACGGTTGGTGATAATCTGTGACTAATAACAAGTAGAAGAGAACATAACTTTAATCATTGTTTCGTAACGAAGAAGGATTCCTTGATCTTGTCTCTCTTATTGCTTTCAACTTTATCTTTTAATTGCTTTGTTTATTTTCTTTGCTATTTATACCCCCCTTTTCGTGACAACTTTTACAACTATAATCTCGTGCTCCTCGTGGGATCGACCTTGACTACCCTATATTACTTGTTAATTAGGTAGTAAAGTATTAATTAATTTGTTGTGGTTACGACACGCATCAAATTTTGCGCCGTTGCCGGGAGCAGCAGATGATTTTAGTTGTTTTTTATTTTTCTTTTGCTTTATTCTTGCTTTGTTGGATTCTATTCCGTATCTAACTTGGTTTTTGAATCTTATTTCGGTGCTTGGGTTTTCCATGTATGGTGGACAAGAGCAAGCATATTACAACAATCAATACGGTTTTCAACCTCAACATTATGACAACTTCCAACCATCCTTAGGATACAATCAAAACCAATCTTTTGGCTATGATCAAATTCCTACTAACCTTATGGATATTCTCATACATATCAACAACCTTATGACGGTATGTAAGTGGACAATCACAAGGATGGGAGGATAGTTTTGTTTATGATCGAAATTATCTAGTTTTGCAGATAAGATGTCTGCCATGATTGAGGATCTTCAACAAAAGTTTCAAGAATCACATCGAGAAATTCAAAGGAATTCGGAGAAAATATACGAACAACTTAATCAACCTTTGGAGATTTTTGAAGACGCTAGTGTAGATTACTCGAGCCTTGATCTTAATAATGATCAAGCACCTATTCAAAAGGACGAGCTTGAGGAAGATGCATTTATTGCTTGGCAAAAATTTCTTAGGGAAAGATGGGAGTCCGCGGAAGTGTATGAATGTTCCGACAATGAGGAAGTTATTCCAACTCCGATCATAATAACGATCCTTCACCTATTCAAAAGGAGGAGTTTGGATATCACTTACCTATTGTTGTAAACGAAGTAACACCCTCACAAGAAGATCTTACAATTTATACCGAGGAAGATTATATGAGGGAAGAATGGCCCGATTCCGATGATGAGAATGTTGAAGAGATGATGCTAGAGGATGAAACCACATTCATTGATTTTGTGGACGACCCAATTGAACTTGCGAATGATTATGATGATACCGAGACTATGGTTAAGGTAGAAAACGGATAAGAATGGTTGCAAGGTTTAATAGAGGACCACAATGAACAAGAGGTAAGTAATTCACTTGAATTTTTTAAGGATGAAGAGGATTCTATAATACAAGAAATTGTGAAAGGTTTGTCTAACCCTTTGCATATTGATTCTTCTCCTTTACATCTTATTGGTTTGAATATATGTGCTTCGAAAGTATTTTTGGATAATTTTGTTTCTAAATATCCACCATTGGAAACACTTGATGCTAACACTATGCAGGTTTGCCAAGAGGAACACATGGAAATTCCCAAATTCTATGTTCTTTATACACTTCCAAGTGTGGACGAGAATAAGTGTGGGGGAAATTTCTATCGAGCGATAATTTCACTATTATTTTCTTGTGCTAATATTTGTATGGAGTTATTATGTTCAAAACAGGTATTATGGGTGGATCCTCAAATTTTCAGATTGTTAGTATATGGGGAATGAATCTTGCAAGAGCCAAGTCGGGCCGTCGACTTTAAAACAAGCGCTTCATGGGAGGCAACCCATGGGTTTTGTATTTCTTATCTTTTTGCTTTTTGTTATTTCTTTTTCTTGTTTCTTATCATGTTAAAATTTCCCACCTTAACTTTACTAGAGGATTCAATTACATTGAGGACAATGTAAAGTTTAAGTGTGGGGAGTGGTTAAGCATGTTTTTAAAACAAAAATTACAAAAAATTTAAAAATTTTAAAAAAAAAAAAAAAAAGTTTTACTTAAAAATTCCAACTTTTAAAGATTTTAGAGTCACTAGCATACTTTTAGGTATGTTTACATAGAGATTTTGACCGACATAATTGAACTTGGAAATGTTAGAGAACTACATTCGGATTTCTTGTTTGTTTGAGTGTTAAATAATGGATTTAATCATGCCGGTGATGCGAATTTGGTGCAGGGAGAAATGCGTTATTAGAGTTGCTGATCAATCATTAGTGGAGACTACCCGTATTCATATCATGAGAGGCACCGACCAGAAATTTTCCATCTACTAAAGAGCTCTTTTGAGTGTGTGTCACCGTAAGTAAATTCCGGGTAGAATGGTGAGCTACCCAACCTCCCACCAATAAAAGCACTACTCTTTGATCTCTTGAGTGCTAATTTTGTCAATCATGAGGGTGACGTCCATGGATGAAAGCTTCCTTCTTGTAGTTCGATTTGCAGTTAGCACCATTCTCTCTCGCGACAACAACGGATCCATAGAAACACTCTCATCATCAACAATGAGCGACATCAAAATCTACAAGGAAAGTTGGAAAAGTTTAAGGTTTACAAGCAACGGAATGAGAAAAAGAGCAAATTTCAAATATAAGTAAAGCAACATACAAAGAGCGGATTTTACATATATGTTGAAGACTTACACTACAATGAGGTAATTTTATATTCAAGTATGAAGACTTATTCATGAAAGCGAAGAAAATTAAAAGGTGAGAATTTTTGAAAGTTTATGATTTCAAGACGATACAAGTTGTGAAGAATCAAGTGGTAAAATACTTCTTCCACGGCCATGGTTTATTTTGTATTTAATTTCTCTTGTTTCAAAAAAAAAAAAAAAAAGAGAAAAACAAGAGAAATATTTGTTCTTATTTTTATTGAATGAGCCGTGGGGAAGGAAAATCTATAAGGAAGTTTCAAGCGACAAGGATATTTAAGGTAAAAAGAGTTAAGAATTGTTAAGGATTTATGAAATTCAAGGGTTTATCATCAATAGTTGAAACCGAAGACCATGAAGATCAAGACGAGGAGCGGAAGACGTTTCTATTGGATGCCGTGAGAGTGGTGTTATCATAATTGGCGATCGGATGTGAAGGTGAGTAAGTAATCTCATCCTCAATTTAGTATATGGTTGATTTCCTTTCTTAGAGATCGTCAGAAAAATGGTTTTTCAAAATATTAAAAGATGTGGGTTTTTAAAATATTTCTAAGTTATCCTTCCCACCATTCAACGTGATGCAGAATTCTCTCTTCATTCCTACCTGCACACATGTGAGAACCATAAAAAGCCGTCTTTTGAGTGCAACTATCATAAAATCTTATTTGGTGAGGCGTGTCGAGGCGGAATGCTTATTGATCGTTTCTCAAACACGCGTTCTCTCGTTATGGTGTGGTTATTTCTCACTCAACATTTAAGAACGAGAATATGTTCTTTAGTATTTCTAACTTCTTATTACTAGCATGCAGAAACTCTATGTCCTCATAACTTTTTGGATGCTTGGGACGCTTGAACGCTTTGAAGTTGTAAGTTTTTAGTTTGATTTGCTCGAGGACTAGCAAAGTCTAAGTGTGGGGGAATTTGATAGGTGTAGAATACACCGTATTTACTATCTAGTAGTTTATGCTTTCTTTGCTATTTTTCTTGTAAATTATGTATTTTACGCTTGTTTTGAGTTTTGTAGCTACTTTGGAGTCGCACGGAGGAAAAGAAGAAGAAATTACTCTATTTGAGCAAAAAGGGCAAAATTGTCATTTCAGGGGCGAGCACTATCTGGAGCCCAGTCAAGGTTAAGGGGCAACCTAATACTAAGCCGAGGTTAAGGGGTAGCCAGCTTTGTTTTAAAAGAGGAAATATTAAAGGCACCAATGAAAGTACCGGGGCACCCGGTCTAGGGGTGGATCTTATCCCTGGGTGTACCCATCCAGCCCTAACTTAGCCCTACTAATCGAGAATGATATGTCTTCTCTCATTTTCTTCACTTGTCGAAATAAAGAAAAAAACAAATGGTGAATTAAAAAGCCGATGACTCATTTCTCTCAATCATTCGGTTCTGCCTGAAATAAAGAAGAAAGAGAAGCAGCAGCTGCTGCTACTAAATCAAGAGGAAGATCGAAAACTCAGAAGAACAAACCGAGAGCCGAGAAGATGAAATGGTTTGCTGTTGGGTCTCAGGGGATCGAGGGTTTGATTTGAACTATTTGATCGAGAAATTGAAGGTGAAGAAATTGGAGCTGGGTTCAATCGGCAGTAAGGGGTTGGTTGAAGTCTGAGGGAATCGGTGAGAAGAGATCGAGAACTGAGATCGATTAGGGTTCGATTCAACAGAGACAGGGTCACGGATCTAGATTGAGCCTTATAAGAATCGATTGAAGGAGGTGATATATTGAAGAGGTTGATGGTGCTGTTGAGCAGTTGTTGCTGCTGATGTACCGAGAGATCGAGAATTCAGTGAAGTAATGGCTGCCGTTCGGGACTGAGTTGGTGCTGTTGATAAGATGAGAACAGATTGAAGCAGCAGATGAAGACAGAGATTTGAAATGGGTTTATGGTTAATCGATGAATCTGTGGAAGTGGTGGTGGCAGCTGTAACTGAGCTAGGGTTTGATATGAAGAACACGAGAAGAAGCCGAATCGGAGAATACTGAGATGAAGAGGAGCTCAGAGAGAGTAGATCGAGAGATGGAATCGAGTCTTTCGTTCCCATTCTTGAAGTTCAATGAGCAATGGGTCGAGTCTCGATTTTGTTACGAGTTGCGGAAGAAGGTTTTTGAGCGGAATAATGGGTTTCCGGAATTGGTATTGAATGCTTGTACAGTTGAGCTGAGAATGAGTGTGATTGAAAAGTTGGAGATGGTTGAGGTTGATTCTGTGTGGCTCAGAAGTGTTGTGGCTTGAGGTGCAGGTGGTGGTTGCTCCCATGGGTTCAATGGCTTTGAAGAGCTGGTGCTGGCCTAGGATTGAATGGGTTTTGCAGCTGTATGTTGAGTTGTGAGATTTCAGGTTGAAAGGTGAGATGTTGGCTTTGAGTAGGAAGTGGTGTTGTGCCAAGGAATTGGTTACAGTGTTTGGAGAGAATGGTTATGATAGCTTCATTGCGGGGTGGTAGGTGGATTGGTTGGTAACAAAGGTTGAGATCTTTGTTGTGGTGCATCGCCGCGATATGGAGACTGAGGTTTGGGTTTGATGTTGTTAGCTGCTTGAGATTGCAAGAGGGATATGCAGTGGAAACCTGTTTAGCAGCTGCAGTTGGAGGTGGAATAGTCCTCATGGCTGTGAAGAAGTGTTGCAGGGGAGCTGAAATGGTGTTGGAAGAGATTGATGGCCATCTTGGCCGTGATCGAGCTTCGTAAACACGAAAATGCACAGCCAAGATGGTCTGCAAGATACTCGACCAAGATGGTCGGAAGCACTACATTGGTTGCAATGACTTTGCTCGGGATCGACTCGGGTCAACTGACTTAGTTGACTCCGAGTTGACTCAGTGACTCAGCCGATTAAGACCACTCAGCCTTGAATTAGAAGCTAACTCAGTGGCTGACTCCACCTCTCTTTGACCCTGTTGACTGACGACTGACCGTTAGTTTGACTCGTTTGACCGTTAGTCCTAACGGTGGACTGACGGAATATTCCGTCGAATATTCCCTTGACGGAGAAATTTTCAGGTGGCCAGCGGCGACTATTCCGGCCGGATTCCGGCCACAATCCCAGTTTTCCGGCGAGCAAAAATTCCAGAATTTTCTATGGACTTCTCTCATGGGTGTGAAGACTTGGGCTAGGGATTGGATGGAGAATTGGACTCAAATTTGGAAAGAGAAGGTGGAAGGGTTGAGAAAAGCTTGGATTTGGAAATTGAATTGCAAAAGAATAAGGATTCTATTCCTTGGAAGATTTGGAGAATATTGAAGCCTATAAATAGAGAAGTTTTCTACAACTTCTACACACATCTCTACACACACAACAATTCTTTTCTTTTCTTATTCTTTGTGTGAACTCTTTAACATGAGTAGTTAATTTATTGATTGAGGATGAATTCCTAGTTCTTAATATGATTTGAGTTTTTTGTTTTTAATTCTATCTTGAAGTTTTTCACATGATTATCGTTTGTTTTTACTAATAGGAATGATCTTAATGACATTCATGATTGATTGATAGATTGTTTAGAATGCATGCTAAATTGATTTGTTAGTTTAATCTAATGCTAGTGAAAGTTAGGAGATAAGTAATCGTTTCTTGACTCTTTACATAAGTAGCAAACACGAGACCTTGCGGAGGGATTCCGTGGAGCAATTGTGTGTAGAAACAACGCTAGAAAGTGAACCAAGCGAACCGAGTTTAACTACTAGTACTAAACCTAAATTCATAAATCTTAATGCATTCAGGGAATTACATCTTGTAAGCGAACCTCAGGGTGGTTCTTTTGAATAGAATCTGATAACTAAGCGGACCTGTTACTCAGTGAAATTAGGGATTTTGGGGCTAGCTAAGCGTACACTCGCTATCCTACGGTTGGTGATAATGTGACTAATAACAAGTAGAAGAGAACATAACTTTAATCATTGTTTCGTAACGAAGAAGGATTCCTTGATCTTGTCTCTCTTATTGCTTTCAACTTTATCTTTTAATTGCTTTGTTTATTTTCTTTTGCTATTTATACCCCCCTTTTCGTGACAACTTTTACAACTATAATCTCGTGCTCCTCGTGGGATCGACCTTGACTACCCTATATTACTTGTTAATTAGGTAGTAAAGTATTAATTAATTTGTTGTGGTTACGACACGCATCAAATTTTGGCGCCGTTGCCGGAGCGCGGATGATTTTAGTTGTTTTTTATTTTTCTTTTTTTGCTTTATTCTTGCTTTGTTGGATTCTATTCCGTATCTAACTTGGTTTTTGAATCTTATTTCGGAGTTGGGTTTTCCATGTACGGTGGACAAGAGCAAGCATATTACAACAATCAATACGGTTTTCAACCTCAACATTATGACAACTTCCAACCATCCTTAGGATACAATCGAAACCAATCTTTTGGCTATGATCAAATTCCTACAGAACCTTATGGATATTCTCATACATATCAACAACCTTATGACGGGTATGTAAGTGGACAATCACAAGGATGGGAGGATAGTTTTGTTTATGATCGAGAAAATTATCTAGTTTTGCGAGATAAGATGTCTGCCATGATTGAGGATCTTCAACAAAAGTTTCAAGAATCACATCGAGAAATTCAAAGGAATTCGGAGAAAATATACGAATAAACTTAATCAACCTTTGGAGATTTTTGAAGACGCTAGTGTAGATTACTCGAGCCTTGATCTTAATAATGATCAATCACCTATTCAAAAGGACGAGCTTGAGGAAGATGCATTTATTGCTTGGCAAAAATTTCTTAGGGAAAGATGGGAGTCCGCGGAAGTGTATGAATGTTCCGACAACGAGGAAGTTATTCCAACTCCGGATCATAATAACGATCCTTCACCTATTCAAAAGGAGGAGTTTGGATATCACTTACCTATTGTTGTAAACTAAGTAACACCCTCACAAGAAGATTTACAATTTATACCGAGGAAGATTATATGAGGGAAGAATGGCCCGATTCCGATGATGAGAATGTTGAAGAGATGATGCTAGAGGATGAAACCACATTCATTGATTTTGTGGAAGACCCAATTGAACTTGCGAATGATTATGATGATACCGAGACTATGGTTAAGGTAGAAAACGACGAAGAATGGTTGCAAGGTTTAATAGAGGACCACAATGAACAAGAGGTAAGTAATTCACTTGAATTTTTTAAGGATGAAGAGGATTCTATAATACAAGAAATTGTGAAAGGTTTGTCTAACCCTTTGCATATTGATTCTTCTCCTTTACATCTTATTGGTTTGAATATATGTGCTTCGAAAGTATTTTTGGATGATTTTGTTTCTAAATATCCACCATTGGAAACACTTGATGCTAACACTATGAAGGTTTGCCAAGAGGAACACATGGAAATTCCCAAATTCTATGTTCTTTATACACTTCCAAGTGTGGACGAGAATAAGTGTGGGGGAAATTTCTATCGAGCGATAATTTCACTATTATTTTCTTGTGCTAATATTTGTATGGAGTTATTATGTTCAAAACAGGTATTATGGGTGGATCCTCAAATTTTCAGATTGTTAGTATATGGGGAATGAATCTTGCAAGAGCCAAGTCGGGCCGTCGACTTTAAAACAAGCGATTCATGGGAGGCAACCCATGGGTTTTGTATTTCTTATCTTTTTGCTTTTTGTTATTTCTTTTTCTTGTTTCTTATCATGTTAAAATTTCCCACCTTAACTTTACTAGGAGGATTCAATTACATTGAGGACAATGTAAAGTTTAAGTGTGGGGGAGTGGTTAAGCATGTTTTTAAAACAAAAATTACAAAAAAATTTAAAAATTTAAAAAAAAAAAAAAAAAGTTTTACTTAAAAATTCCAACTTTTAAAGATTTTAGAGTCACTAGCATACTTTTAGGTATGTTTACATAGAGATTTTGACCGACATAATTGAACTTGGAAATGTTAGAGAACTACATTCGGATTTCTTGTTTGTTTGAGTGTTAAATAATGGATTTAATCATGCCGGTGATGCGAATTTGGTGCAGGGAGAAATGCGTTATTAGAGTTGCTGATCAATCATTAGTGGAGACTACCCGTATTCATATCATGAGAGGCACCGACTAGAAATTTTCCATCTACTAAAGAGCTCTTTTGAGTGTGTGTCACCGTAAGTAAATTCGGGTAGAATGGTGAGCTACCCAACCTCCCACCAATAAAAGCACTACTCTTTGATCTCTTGAGTGCTAATTTTGTCAATCATGAGGGTGACGTCCATGGATGAAAGCTTCTTCTTGTAGTTCGATTTGCGTTAGCACCATTCTCTCTCGCGACAACAACGGATCCATAGAAACACTCTCATCATCAACAATGAGCGACATCAAAATCTACAAGGAAAGTTGGAAAAGTTTAAGGTTTACAAGCAACGGAAAAAAAGAGCAAATTTCAAATATAAGTAAAGCAACATACAAAGAGCGGATTTTATATATGTTGAAGACTTACACTACAATGAGGTAATTTTATATTCAAGTATGAAGACTTATTCATGAAAGCGAAGAAAATTAAAAGGTGAGAATTTTTGAAAGTTTATGATTTCAAGACGATACAAGTTGTGAAGAATCAAGTGGTAAAATACTTCTTCCACGGCCATGGTTTATTTTGTATTTAATTTCTCTTGTTTCAAAAAAAAAAAAAAAAAAAAAAAAAAAAAAAAAAAAAAAAAAAAAGAAAAAAAAAAAAAGAGAAAAACAAGAGAAATATTTGTTCTTATTTTTATTGAATGAGCCGTGGGGAAGGAAAATCTATAAGGAAGTTTCAAGCGACAAGGATATTTAAGGGAAAAAGAGTTAAGAATTGTTAAGGATTTATGAAATTCAAGGGTTTATCATCAATAGTTGAAACCGAAGACCATGAAGATCAAGACGAGGAGCGGAAGACGTTTCTATTGGATGCGTGAGAGTGGTGTTATCACAATTGGCGATCGGATGTGAAGGTGAGTAAGTAATCTCATCCTCAATTTAGTATATGGTTGATTTCCTTTCTTAGAGATCGTCAGAAAAATGGTTTTTCAAAATATTAAAAGATGTGGGTTTTTAAAAATATTTCGGAAGTTATCCTTCCCACCATTCAACGTGATGCGTGAATTCTCTCTTCATTCCTACTGCACACATGTGAGAACCATAAAAAAGCCGTCTTTTTGAGTGCAACTATCATAAAATCTTATTTGGTGAGGCGAAGTCGAGGCGAAATGCTTATTGATCGTTTCTCAAACACGCGTTCTCTCGTTATGGTGTGGTTATTTCTCACTCAACATTTAAGAACGAGAATATGTTCTTTAGTATTTCTAACTTCTTATTACTAGCATGCGAAACTCCATGTCCTCATAACTTTTTGGATGCTTGGGACGCTTGAACGCTTTGAAGTTGTAAGTTTTTAGTTTGATTTGCTCGAGGACTAGCAAAGTCTAAGTGTGGGGAATTTGATAGGTGTAGAATACACCGTATTTCTTATCTAGTAGTTTATGCTTTGCTATTTTTCTTGTAAATTATGTATTTTACGCTTGTTTTGAGTTTTGTAGCTACTTTGGAGTCGCACGGAGGAAAAGAAGAAGAAATTACTCTATTTGAGCAAAAAGGGCAAAATTGTCATTTGGGGGCGAGCACTATCCTGGAGCCCAATAAGGTTAAGGGGCAACTAATACTAAGCCGAGGTTAAGGGGTAGCCGTTTTTGTTTTAAAAGAGGAAATGTTAAAGGCACTAATGAAAGTACTCGGGGCACTTGATCCAGGGGTGGATCTTATCCTAGGGTGTACCCATCCAGTACCCTAACTTAGCCCTACTAATCGAGAATGATATGTCTTCTCTCATTTTCTTCACTTGCCTGAAATAAAGAAAAAAAAACAATGGAATTAAAAGCCGATCGACCATTTCTCTCAATCATTCGGTTTACATTTCCGAAATAAAAAGAAAGAGAAGCGTAATGCAGCTGCTACTAAATCAAGAGGAAGATCGAAAACTTCGAAGAACAAACCGAGAGCGAGAAGATGAAATGGTTTCTTTGTTGGGTCTCAGGGGATCGAGGGTTTGATTTGAACTATTTGATCGAGAAATGAAGGTGAAGAAATTGAGTTTGGGTTCAATCGGTAAGGGGTTGGTTGAAGTCCGGGAGGGAATCGGTGAGAAGAGATCGAGCGAGATCGATTAGGGTTCGATTCAACGAGACAGGGTCACGGATCTAGATTGAGCCTTATAAGAATCGATTGAAGGAGGTGATATATTGAAGAGGTTGATGGTCTTTGTTGGCTTGATTGTTGCCGCGATGTACCGAGAGATCAAAATTGATGAAAGTAATGGTGCCGTTGCCGGACTGAGTTGGTCTTTGTTGATAAGATGAGAAGCAGTTGAAGCGGCAAGAGATGAAGACAAGAGATTTGAAATGGGTTTATAGTTGTCGATGAATCTGTGGAAGTGGTGGTGGCGATGGCGAGCTAGGGTTTGATATGAAGAACACTGAGAGAAAGAAAATTTGAATCGGAGAATACGAGATGAAGAGGAGCTCGGAGAGAGTAGATCGAGAGATGGACTCGAGTACTGTTGCCATTCTTCAAGTTCAATGAGCAATGGGTCGAGTCTCAGATTTTGTTCTGAGTTGCAGGGAAGAAGGTTTTGAGCCGAGAATAATGGGTTTCTTTGGAATTGGTATTGAATGCTTATGCAGTTGAGGCGAGAATGAGTGTGATTGAAAAGTTGGAGATGGTTGAGGTTGATTCTGTGTGGCTCAGAAGTGTTGTGGCTTGAGGTGCAGGTGGTGGTTGCTCCCATGGGTTCAATGGCTTTGAAGAGCTGGTGCTGGCCTAGGATTGAATGGGTTTTTTGGTTACCTGTATGTTGAGTTGTGAGATTTGGTGAAAGGTGAGATGTTGGCCTGAGCTGGAAGTGGTGTTGTGCCAAGGAATTGGTTACAGCTGGAGAGAATGGTTATGATAGCTTCATTGCAGGGTGGTAGGTGGATTGGTTGGTAACCAAGGTTGAGATGCTGCTGTGGTGCACTGGCCAGATATGGAGACTGAGGTTTGGGTTTGATGTTGTTAGCTGCTTGAGATTGCAAGAGGGATATGCAGTGGAAACCTGTTTAGCAGCTGCAGTTGGAGGTGGAATAGTCCTCATGTAGTTTGTGAAGTTAAGTGTTGCGGGGAGGCGAAATGGTGTTGGAAGAGATTGATGGCCATCTTGGCCGTGACTGAGCTACAGAAACACAGAAAATGCACAGCCAAGATGGCTGCAAGATACTCAACCAAGATGGCTGGAAGCACTCCATTGGTTGCAACTTGACTTTTGGTCGGATCGACTCGGGTCAACTGACTTAGTTGACTCCGAGTTGACTCAGTGACTCAGCCGATTAAGACCACTCAGCCTTGAATTAGAAGCTAACTCAGTGGCTGACTCCACCTCTCTTTGACCCTGTTGACTAACGACTGACCGTTAGTTTGACTCGTTTGACCGTTAGTCCTAACGGTGGAGGCGACGGAATATTCCTCGACGGAGAAATTTTCAAAAAGGTGGCCGCCGGCGCTATTCCGGCCGGATTCAGTCCACAATCCCGAGTTTTCCGGCGAGCAAAAATTCCAAGTATTTTCTATGGACTTCTCTCATGGGTGTGAAGACTTGGGCTAGGGATTGGATGGAGAATTGGACTCAAATTTGGAAAGAGAAGGTGGAAGGGTTGAGAAAAAGCTTGGATTTGGAAATTGAATTGCAAAAGAATAAGGATTCTATTCCTTGGAAGATTTGGAGAATGTTGAAGCCTATAAATAGAGAAGTTTTCTACAACTTCTACACACATCTCTACACACACAACAATTCTTTTCTTTTATTATTCTTTGTGTGAACTCTTTAACATGAGTAGTTAATTTATTGATTGAGGATAATTCCTAGTTCTTAATATGATTTGAGTTTTTTGTTTTTAATTCTATCTTGAAGTTTTTCACATGATTATCGTTTGTTTTTACTAATAGGAATGATCTTAATGACATTCATGATTGATTGATAGATTGTTTAGAATGCATGCTAAATTGATTTGTTAGTTTAATCTAATGCTAGTGAAAGTTAGGAGATAAGTAATCGTTTCTTGACTCTTTACATAAGTCAAACACGAGACCTTGCGGAGGGATTCCGTGGAGCAATTATGTGTAGAAACAACGCTAGAAAGTGAACCAAGCGAATAAATAACAAGTTTTTATTCTAATCATTCCCATACTTTTCCTCTCGTTATTTATTTTCACATGAGAGAAATTAAGTTAATAATCTTTAAGTAATGATATTTCTTAATTTCGCAACTGTTGTTGCTAATTCTCCACAAATAAGTGAAGAAATATAGTCGTATTCGCAAGCTTGTTTGCTTACTCAATTTCTTATGTTATTTTATCATCATTTATGTTGAAATTCGTCATTGCGACAAGATCGCAGGACGTCGCTACACTTTCATGTAATGACCCATTGATCTTGTCTTATCATTGTTTTTGTGTGGTCTTATTTTGACTTCCTAGTTAAAGGTCTTATTTTGCCACCCCTCATTTTGCATCAATATGACAGGTCTAAATATTCTTTACGAACATAAAGTCCCATGACATTGACGTCGTGCGACAAAATCGCAGGACGTCATTACACTTTCATGTAATGACCCATTGATCTTGTCTTATCATTTCTTTAGTATTTTTGCCTCTGCAGGATTTTTTATTTGCGACAATATGACAGGCCTAAATGTTCTTTCGAATATAAAGCCCCATGACATTGCTGTCTTGTGACACTTATCAGCTCCCTAATGGAGGGTGCCGCCCTTATCATCTCCCTCGGTTGCCCCTTCAAAGGAGGCGTACATCGGCCATTCAAGACTAGCTCCTCCCATCCGGTCTTAACAACAACCAGTTGTTTTCGCAGCCTCTTATCCCTTATACCTATAGGGCTTATGGTTACGAGGCTGCACCCTAAGTGGAGTTTTCTTCGGGCCGAGTGCAAAATATGCCAAGACTTGCCAAGAATGGCCGAGGCACTTCAAATGTCCCAGGAACTCTTGGCTCAACCGTGTACCTCGGCGCCTTGAGCATACACTGACTCCTTGGAAGAGACCCTCGGGCGTCCAACCAGGGTATAACCTTATATAGATAGTTGGAAATCCAAGGTATCTCTCCGGATAGGCTTTCATGGGCCCAGGATCTCCATGACTCGGGTTCCAAGAGCGGTGTAACCTTTTCTCGAGCCATGTCAAGAGATACCCCCTTATATGACGCACTTTAGGTCTTACATTTGCCTCTTGCGAAATATCATTCGCGAACTATGTTGTACGCCATAAAGGTTTGTCCCATTCACTCACTCTTTCATTTTTGTTAATTCATTCAATCATTCATTTTTGGTTTTCTCTTGTTATTTTGTTTGCGAAGCTATCGCGCAATCTTGCTTTGTTTATAGTAATCTCATTTCAATTCTTCAATCAACTTTTCATACATTCTTAATGGCGAGATTCTCGCGCATTTCTTCTTCAATTATTGTTTCTTCCTCTTACTCTTGATATGCCTTTGTCATTGATTTTGATAATAATGATTATTCATTTCTTACACTTTTTGCTCCTGCTGCTCTTTGCCTCTGCACCATTCAAACCTCTTAATGATTCCTTTCCATCGTAATTTTCAACTGCTTTCATGCACTTGCTTCGCAATGTATCTTCACCTCTTGTCTCTATGGTATCCACCATCAACTTTTCTCTTCTTTGTTCATCTTTTATATTTTGCTTCCAACCCTTTCTTTTTGCAGCTCTTTCCTCACAACTCTCCACATCAATCTCATAGCATTTTTGTCCTTCCATCCAGTCTCCCTTTATAATTCCAACACCGCTATAATGAGGAAACTTTATACACTGATGATAAGTCGACGCTACACCCAGAATTTCGTGCAACCATGGCCTTCCGATCAATGCATTATAAGGGGACTCCACATCGACTACGAACAAAATTTCAGTTGATAATCCTTGCAAAGGTATTCTCATATGAACTTCTCCTTTTGGCTTATTCATTTGTGCCATTGAAACCGTATATTTTATACGTCGAAGGTATCAACTCTTCATCCTTCCCACCCATAGTCTTGTAAGTATGGTAAAAAAGAATGTTTACTGAGCTCCCCGTATCAATTAAGATTCTATTGATCGCCCAAGAATTTTCTGCTTCATCATCTTCACCATCTACAGGTTTTGGATTAATTTCCAATTTTACGACCAATGGGCTGTCATGCGTCTCTCTGCCTTCAGGAATCTCTTCTGCAGTGAATGAAATAATCTGTATTTGCCATTCTTTTAACTGCGATGTCTTCGCGATGTTCATCACTTCTCTATTATCAGCATCCCTCGCGAAAACCCTACTGAGAACATTATCATGAAAATCTTCAATTGTTCTGTATGAATGTACAATGGAGTTTCAAAACAAATTTTTAGCTTTCGCTCAAACTTCTATTACGAATGTTTCTTTCCCCTTAGCAGAGTTTGTCCTATGCATTTCTGGCGGTGGTGGTAACGGTTGAACTTTCTCTTTATTTTTTAGAAAATGATTTAGCTTTCCTTGGTCAATCATTCTGAGGATGATTCTTTTTATATTTCTGCAGTCATTTGTTAGGTGTCCATGAAAGCGATGGTAAGAACAGTAACTCGTGACTTCTATCACTTGGTGGTGGCTCATTCCCCATGTTCCACGGTGCGGGTATGTTTTCCATCAAGAGTATAGCTTCCCATATTTTTTCCACACTAGTATTTAGTGGTGGCATTTTGATTTCTTCCCATACTACTCGTGACTTATTTGTCCTCCATGATAATTCCCGCTTCGACCTCCATAAGTTTCTTGCGGATGATCAAGTCATTGAATTTTGTTATTGCCGCCATGGTTGTAGTAGTTCCTTTCCCTTTCAAATTCTTCTTGATCACGGCTTCCCATCGATACTATCTTTGGCTGTCCATCATCTATTATCCTTTCTTGTTGCCCTTGCGAAGTACTCGCTCTGTGTGTTTATCAATTTGGGTAATAAGCTTGCATTCTGACATTTGAATTTGTATTCGCAATTGGGTATGATTCCATCTCATTTTTCCTTTCCTCTAGAGCAATATATTCCTCCTGGAGTTCTCGCAACTCAGTCATTGTAATTGTATTCTTGACTCTAAAAATTTGAATATATAACAAATTGGTCGCGAACATTGCGTTTATGAATGATAGAATAAGATATCTTTCATCCACTCGTCCAGCCATTTCGCTACACATTGTCTTCCATCTCACAGTTAAGTGTCTCAAACTTTCGCCAATTCTTTGTTTCAGCCCAAATACATCTTCAATTCCTGGTCGCGAGGAGTTGTTACTTATATATGCCCCTAAGAATATAACTTGTAAATGGTTGAATGACGTGATTGTGTTTCTTGGTAAACCCTCAAACCATTTCGTGCTTCTCTGTTAAACTTGATGCAAAATATTTGCACAATATGGCATCATGATTTTCCCATTGTAACATACATCGCACATACGCTTTGATGTGTTGTATTGCACAAGTTGTTCCATCAAAAATGCCGGGTTAACGCGGGTAAATTGCACTTTGGGGGTATTCCTCCTAATCGCACCTCTAGTGTAAAGGGGGTTTTCGCAGCCTCTTCGATGGCCTCATCCAATTGTCTTCTTCCTCCTCCCCTTCTATTGTTCAACATTCCTCTCATCTCTCGCCAACTCTCTCAAGATTTGTTCATTTACATCGGGATTCGGATTTATTGGTCTTTTAGTTCGCCTCTCTCCTTCTTGCGTTCATGTCTATTTTGATTTTCTTGTTCATCATTTTCTTCTCTTCTTTCTCTGCGACTTTCTCCTTCATCTCGTTCACGAATTCGCACACCATTATATCTATCATTTTCTCTTCTTGGTTGTCTATCAGTTCTCTTTTGTATTCTTTCATATTCTTCATTGATATTTCCATTGTTGCGATTTTGCTCGCGCCTTCTTTCTCGATTGTCATGATTTTTTTGCCGAATTGCTTCCTCCAATTCCCGTTCTTCCATTTCTACTCTTAATCTTTCCCTTTCGCAAGCTAAACGCGCTTGTTCAATATAATGTTTTTCGATGTCATCTTCAATCTCCTTATGTTTCCTCTGTGTTTCTCTCCCATACAGTATTCTTCTTCCTTCTTCCTGATTTTCTCCACCAATTGGATTATTCTGCACTTGACGCTGCCTATTTTCTTGATTTCCGTCATTTTGGCCATTCAGCAGAATTTCTGGGATGTGGAATATAACGATCTTCTACCACTTCTCTTCTCTCGCAACATCCTTCACCGAGATTTGGCTCTCTTTCTAGATTTTCTTCATTAACATTTTCTACATGTAATGTTCTCCTCATATCTTCTCTAACCGATCCGGATCTTGACCTGGTATTACTTCTCAACCTTCTATTCTGCAACCTCATATTTTCCATTCTTAACTCATGGTTTTACCTTGTTAAATTTGCACATTCTTCCGCTTCTAATCGCCTTTCTTCATGTATTGTTTGCCTCAATGCTTCTAATGCTGCGACTTCTTCATTTCTATGGATTTTTTCTCCCATTTCTTCTCGATTTCTCTCTTCTTGTCCATTATTTATCAATTGTTGCACTTCTTCTCTTTCTTCCATAGAATCTGATCTCCATGTATGCACACTCACCCTATCATAATCTATTACTCTATTCGGTCTTGGTTGAATTGGTGGTTGAATTTGACCTTCTTCTCTATCTCTTGCGTTTATTCTTGATGGTTCACCTACTTCATTTCTCCTTTCTCCGGCCTAATCTCCCACTTCTTCTAACAGTTGTTGGTTGTTACGATGTATTCCTTCTTCTAGCCATTTCTCAATTTTAGTAAGTTGTTGAAAATTATATGAAATTTCTTTCTTGTTACTCCCGATTCTTTCAATTCAAAAGGTTGATCTCTACTCCATCCTTGTTTTAGCGCCATTTTGTAGTTGCAGGAAATCCTACACTACACCCCCTCACTAGAATAAACACAATTAAGTCATTTTAAGATGAATGATTGTGATTCTTATTGATTGAACACTTGAATCTTTACAATATGAAATAGAAATGGGTTATAGAATTACAACCACTCTAAAATTTTCTCTCTCCTAATGACTTGCTTAACAATTCAAAAAGAACCCCCCTCACAGTAGACTTACTCAACCCTTTATATAGGGTAGTACAAAGTGGATGACAACTAAGTTGTCCTTTATTTTCGGGAATGTCTTGCGAAACATCGCAAGTGTATATGTATCAATTCTCGCGACACTCCTAAATTTATTTGAGTCTTCACATTTTTCTCATGTTTCGTTTGTCGTCATTCATTGCGTCATTTATTTTACTTCCCTGCGACTCCCTCGCAATGTCGTCATTTACTAATCTCGCAAAGTGTTGATGTCGCGATCCCTCGCAATGTCGTCATTTACTAATCTCTCAAAGTGTTGATGTCGCGATATTCTAATCCTACAATCAACACCTGGGAATCCCCTTTCCTCGTTCTCCCTCAATATTTGTCTAACATCCTCCTTGGTTGGTTTTCGTAAATATGTTTGACTAAAATGATTAATCATTACTTCACAAAACAATTAAAGGTGAGTGAATGAAGTTGTTTTTACCCATATGAAGGTACTCATCGTTCTCATCCGCTGGTTTATGGTAGGCTTGGGAAGGTGTTTATTTTTATGCCTACTTGTGATACTGCAAGTGCACAGCGCCTGTTGGAGGCGTGGAAAGTACAGGTCGATCCCACAGAGACTTGTGGTGTTGTATGGTTGATCTAAGCTTTGCTCTACTGATTTCTAAGAAGTGGTAATGTTGTTTTGGTTATTTGTCGATACGACTGATTTTGCAGTAATGACTTGAAATAGTAAAACAAGATGTGAGATAATGATAATGAGGGTACTAGGGTCTTCAACTCCACCACTAACCTACACTATATCTTCAACTAATGATATTATTCTTGTCCTTATGACATATAAGGGAGAGGTGTCAAATCTGCCCTATATCTAAGGTGTTTCTCCGATTGATAGTTTTGATCACAACTAGGATATCTTTCCAAAGCATTAACTTTCTAGCTAAAGCACAACTAATCTAAGGATCAATAATAGTCTAATTAAGCTTGAGTTAAAAGATAATCAACACGGTGGTATTCAAACTACAATGCATACATGGCATACACTGTGAGAGCAAGATGTTGACATACTAAGATTCAATTCTATCTTAAGAAATATTTAAGCATTCAAGAACAACACATGAAGTATGAAAAACACAGTGACAAGTTAGGGTTTCATCTAAACCCTAGTTATGGAATTAGAACATGATTAAACACACAAATTACACTAAGTTGGTGCTCTGGCTAGCCCAGGCATAACCTTTTAACATCCACAGACTCTTCCTATTTATACATGCAACTCCAAACCCTAATTCTCCTCAAAACAGAAATTAAAAACAAACTCATTCGCCCATACCCTCTGAATCATTGTAGGCTCTGTTCAATCGGCTCTGGCTCCTTACGTTGGTGTTCTTCCAACTGTGAAACCCTAACCCTAACCTAATTCTTTTCTATCTCTCTTAGCTCCTAGGGAAGAAGCTAAGAAAGGGCTAGAGAGCAATTAGGAGGGGATGGCAGAAAGGTTTGTTGTGTTGGTGCACTGGTGTCAGGGAAGAAGAAGGTGGTGCGGCTCTGCCAAATTTGGTCGGGGAAGAAGATGGAAGTAAGGGGTTCTCTGAAATGGTCGGGTGAAGAAGAAAGAGAAGGGAAGAAGAGAAATGGTTAGGTCGATGGGGTGATATATAGGTGGTGTGGTGTTGAACGGGTGCAGCGAAGTTTGATGCGATGGTTGGAGCGAGCGTTGGATCTCGGTGAATCCGATGCGTGGCCCGATGCGAGATCTGAACGGCTCAGGGAGAATCAGGCTGCTTTGGTGTTGAGCGGGAGCATCGAGTGTTGATGGGAAGGACGGAGCGACCGTTGGATGCATAAGATGGAGATCTCAACGGCTCAGGGTGATGTGAGCCGATGCGCGTGCGGGCTCTGGCTTTCTGCTCCATAGGCGCTTGTCTCTACTTTTCTGCTCTTTTGGTTTCTCAATTTCTCCGAGCTTTATTTACTACCTAAAAACACAAAATTAATTAGTACAAATATTTATTCCTGAAAACAAAGGAAACACAGAATCTGGGATAATATCTAATTTCTGAGCACAAAAGATGAGTTAAATGCCAATAAATAGATGTAGAAATATGCAATATTTGGCACTCATCAAATACCCCCAAACCTGAATTTTACTTGTCCTCAAGTGAAACAAATTAAGAAATCCTAACTATACCACCTGTCGCTGGTCTCTCGAATGCATTTAGCGTATGCACTAAGCCTTTAAACCCCTAGGTGTCCCTAGTGGACGAGTTGTAGTCTCGTGAGGGTTTACCGAGGTGTACCCACAAAACCTTCTCCAACTTCGTAGTGTAAAAGAGTCTCAAGCATCCAAGGAGCTATGAGGACATAGAGTTTCGCATGCTAGTAACACGAAGTTAGAACTACCAAAGAACGCATTCTCATCCTTAAGTCTTTGAGCGAGAAGTAACCATACCATATGAAAGAATTCGGATTCGATTGTGATCATAAGCCTCGACTTCGCCTCACCATTAGGGTTTTATGATAATTGCACTCAAAAGACCGCTTTTTTAGTCTCTCATGTGTGCAGGCGGGGAATAAAGAGAGAAATCCCGCACACGTTGAAGGTAAGAAGGATAACCTTCCGAAATAATTTCTGGAGACTCCACAGAAGTGTGGACAAAAAGAATCTTTTTTGATGATCTCTAAGAAAGGAAATCAACCATTAGCAAGGATGGGAGTACTCACTTACCTTCTCACCCGATTGGCAATTAATATCACTCTCTCAGCATTCATAGAAACGTCTTCAATCTTCGGTCTTCGGTCTTCAAATGTTGATGACGAACTTCTGAACTTCACAAAAACTTGACAAACACACATTTTTTTTTTTTTTTTAACATACATGACATGAAAATAACAATAAAACAGTAAAACTCAATTTTTCACAAACTTCATTAATTCTCATCTTCTTTTTCTTTGTTGCACGTGAACCTTGGACTTATTTCAACTTTTCTTCAAATATTCTCAACGATGCTTCGCTTTGTCGATGATGATGTGTTACTATGAATCTGTTGATGTTGTTGAGAGGGAGAGAGTGATGCTAACTGCAAATCGGTATTTAGAAGAAGTTTTCATCTTTAAACGTCACCCTCATGATTGACGGAATTAGCACTCAAGTGATCAAAAATAGTGCTGAAAGTGGTGCGAAGTTGGGTAGCTCACCATTCCTACCCGGAATTGACGTACGGTGACACACACTCTAACAGCTTTTCTAGAAAGTCACAAAGAGTGAAGGTCGGTACATCGCTTGATGTAAAATGGGTAGTCTCCACTATGGGTGATCACAATTCTACTACCGAATATCTAAACAGCACCTAATTCGCCCTCCGGTATGGTTAAATCCATCTTTAACGCTCTAATCAACTAAGAAACCCGATTGTGTTCTCCAGTACTTCCAAGTTCTGTTATTTCGGTCAGACTCTCTATGTAAACATAGCTAGAAGCATGCTAGTGACTCTAAAATCTCTAAAAGTTGGAGGTTTTTATGTACATATTTACAAAGTGTTTTTTTTTTTTTTTTTTTTTTTTTTGAGAATTAAAAGACTAAAAACTCTATATGCAAATGCACCCCCAAACCTAAATCAAACATTGTCCTCAATGTTTCAACAGATAATAAACAGTCACATACCATGAGAACTATACTGATAAGAGAAAAGGGAAGAGATTACCGGATGTCGGCGGGAGCAAGGTTAGAGCTTCATTTGTCAAGGCTAGAATCCAACATTCTCAGTGGAGATCATATCGGATTAGCACAATATATGCACAAGAAGACTCAATCGAATCAAGAAAAGAAAATTTAACAAGTCCTACTGGATTATATACAATGAAAATTCACCATATACTAACAATCTAAAGAGTTGAGGATCAACCCAATAGAAAATATGTACAAACATCAACAGCCTTACACAGATATAATATGAGAGTGCAAGTAAGGCTGCATATGGGAATGATTTTCCCCCAAACCTAAACTTGTCAACAGATGTGTTGTTGAGCACAAAATCTTGCAATTTTAAAGGTACATCATGCACAAGGTCTAGCTCAAAATGAGTTTTGCTAAGAACGGGCAGACATACACATTCCAACTGTGGCTCCCTAAAGGTGTTATACTTTGATGCAAAATAGTCCAAGAGGACTTGGGAAGCACAAAGTTCTAGGCCTAGATTGGGCATTTTCAGAAAAGTTGGTTTTGCAATTTTGTTACAAACTACACTTAGGTTTGGTGGAGGAGTTTCAATCTGTGCCTTAGGAGAGAGATTAGGTACATCTAAGTTGTTTTCATGTATAAGATCATTTGCACCATCACATACTTTCCTAAGGTCAGAAGAAGGTAAATCATGCTCACCTGCATAGAACAATTCATCAATCTCCATGTCATAATCATCAGAGGAGGCGACATATTGTGACATGGGCAGGGAATCAGACACAAAAATAATATCATGATCCAAAAGAACATTAGTGTCAACAAAAGATTCATCCTTTCTTAAGTCACAAACAAGTTGTGCAGCATGCTCACTTTCACTGAAGAATTTCACAAACCCAAACTCAGAGTTAACATCACATGTATGAATGTTAGAGGAAGTATCATTCATAGGGTTCACAGAAGAGACGTTTAACGTCTCTGAACCCAAAGGTTCCACCACATTTTCATCATATACATGCTCTTCTAACATATCATATTCCTCATCATCATCATCATAACAAAAATGTATTTCCCTATTCAAAATTGTAGCATTTCTAGTGTACTCATTTTCCTCTAGATTAGGTTCATATTCAGTGTTAGTTGCATGAGTAGGAAGAGAAACACTATTTTCAAGATTTTCTTTATTAGGGACAACAATCATCCTATCATAAACTTCCCTCCATTCTTCTTTTTCTAAATGAATCAGGTTCATCTTTAAGAACAAGTAACATTGTTCAAGGGAAGGAGAGTCTTCAATAGTGGGTATCATTGTTTCATATGAATGATCATTATATGGTTGTGCACATGGTTCACTACACAAGGAAAACTCATACATGTTGCTATATGGATGATCATGCATTGCATTCAATTCAAACCTAGCATTGTTTTGCTCTATGAGGTTTTCTTCCACTGAGTGCATATACGAGGTCGGGGGAGTATAAAATTGTTCAACTCCCCACTGTGGTGATTGATACATGTGTGCATGATGATTAGGGTTTGCATATTGAGGCTCATGACCTAGAAAAGGTTCATAATAATCCCTAAAACTAGTGACATCATGGTCTGTGGGGGGTTCGTAACATGACTCATGCCCGTAAGCAAGTTCTCTGATGGATTTGTTTCCATCCCCAGTTGCAGACCAAAATCCTGACATGATCTAGCAACTCAATTTAAACTCAAAAAGAAGCATAGCTTAGCACACATCAAATCATATCAACACAGAGAAGCAAAGGTGATACAAGAAAATGGCACCCAATTTTTAGAATTAAGCCCACAGGAGTGCTTGGTGTTGCTGCAAATGTGCATCCCAAGTTATGCAAAGCCCAGTTGTTGTGGGCTTCAGGTTTGTGCAGAGCCCAGGTTATATGTAGCCCAGCAGATGCACAGTGGGCTTTAGTTTGGTTTAACTGGGCTTTAGTTTGGTTTTTGTGGGCTTCTGTTTGGTTTTTGTGGGCTTCTTGTTTGGTTTTTGTGGGCTTCTTGTTTGTGCAGAGCCCAGGTTATGTGCAGCCACACAGGGTAGTTGTTATGCAAGGTCCGGAGGTTGTGTGTTCAATGGTTATGCAAAGCCCAGTGAGACACAATTCTCAACAAAAATCACACACAATTTCTTAGCACTCAGGGGTGCTTTGGATAGTGCACATCACAGCTTAGGATGGCTTATGTGCAAAGAACAACACAGCACAGCACAGAACTAAGTGCAACTCAGCTTATGCACAGGTTATGTGCACAGAACATGATTATGTGAAGGTTGACAGGTGATCAATGACAGTGAAAACTGTGTATATGTTTGAAAAACAAGTTAATTGCTGACACAAAGTCAGTTACCTAGCATTCATTCTAGTGCCACAAAAACAGATACAACAGATGAAGAAATTTCACTCAAGCAGTGATGCACAGAGCACAGGGCAGCTCAATACCTCAGCAGGTGATCATGTGATTCAAAGCTTCACTAATCATATGCAAAGATGCTGATGCAACAAATGAACAGGTTAAGCTCTTTACAACATGTTACAGAGTGTCAACACAATTAAGTAAACCCAGTTCTCAGGGATGTATTCACAAAAATTGCAGGGCAGATGAAGTCAACTGGGTTGGTTGATGTTACACTTTTCAGAGGTTAATGCTCAATGATTTGTAGGGCAGATGGCTTAGATCAATACCAGAGATTTATGCACAGTTTGGCAAATATGCAGGGGTTTTGAGCATGTTCAGTCAGGCAAAAGATCAGCAACTATTCATATACTCAACTTCAGCATTCTTGACATGCACAGATGAGCAGTTTATGACAACAGGGTCAAACAGATGACAACAGGGTCTCACATGCATAAGGGCACAGGGCAGATGGCATCAACCCACCCCAATTGATGTCAACGGTCTGAGTTGATGTCAACTGTCACAGTTGATTTCACTTGGATTTTCAGCTAACTTGGATATCCAAGCCGCAGCTCACACTCAACAGCTTCAGGGGCTAGAGTTGAACACAGGGCAAATGGAACTGAGGGGTTATAGCACACAACACAGTGATGATTGCTTAGTAAGTTAGCTAGTGCATCATGCAAGCATGGATTTCAGGTATGGAGCACACTTGGGAAGGCAGCTGGTTTTTCATGCATTCAGGGTAATGCTTTGTGTGAGCTACAATCGACTCAGGGGTGATTGGTCATGCAAGGTAACTAAGTTATCATGCAAGCAGAAGTCACAGATGCACATACAAAGATGTTCAAGCAACTAATTCAGCGGACAATTAGAGAAAGGTGCTTAGCAGGGTAGCTACTTGTCATGTAAGGGCAATACAGGTGGTTATACAATGATGATGCAATATATTGCAAAGATCAGTTTTGACAATTTCATGCACATACCCATACATTTCAGCACAAAGGTGTAGCACATTCAGCTAGCATAATTGCAATTCAGCTATCCAGGGATCATGCAAATTAATACCAGATGTTTCAGGGTTTGGTCAATGCTTTGTTAAGCAGCTAGGTTATCAGGCAAACAAGGCTAGTGCTCAGTTATCACATATTCATATGCACAAACCCTAGATATTGCAGGGTTGGATGCTCAGCAGGGTATCTAGCTTATCAGGTGAACCAGGCTTGGCATTCAACACATGTTGGCTAAATAACGAGTTATACATTAACAGGTTGAGCAATATTCATCAGGGCAGTACTCTGCTAGTTTCACAAATCATGCAATGCACAAATAGCAAGTCTATCTAACCAAAATAAAGCTCAAATATCACCAGATGCTTGCACACAGATCATTCATGCAGGTATAGAGTATAACAGGATTTGAGAATGACCAACCGGTTTAAGCCACAATGGCTGTGTGGTTCTGCTCCTTGCCTTCCCTTCCTTTGGCTTGCTCAGCAGCACCACAGTGCACTGCTACCTCAACAAAGAAGTTTTAGTTCCCAGACTTGCTTAACAGAACCACTACAGAGTCAGCTAGCTTAGATGAGGGTTTAGCAATGAGTAATTGGAGGTCACAATGAGCTGGTCTGAAGCAAATGTGACAGACTAAGCCAGGTGCTGATTGAGATATTAAATACAATGCACTATGATCTCACAGCTTCTTTTTCCTTCAATGGTTGTTCACAGATGATAAAAGAAAAACTACAGCATGTGCAAACTAAGAGAAAAACAAAAGACAACCTATACTAAGGAATGAGACAGCTACAGATGATAATAATGGTGATGCAAAGATGCTACAAAGATAAACTACAGATGATAATTACACTAAACTATACTACAAGGCAATGATGCAGAGATGTGCAAAGTTAAGCTAAGTTACACTAGCAACATATTATGTAGTGAAATTTTAAAAACGAGTTCTGACTATAATGGCGGGGAACAAGAAAGAATCTAACACGTATATACGGGGATAGGATGTTTACTAAGTTACAGCTACAAGTGCTATATAACTAAGCTATGAGTGCAACAGAATGCAATAGAAGATGCAGAAATAGAAAAATATTAACTAAGTTATACTAATACAGGACTAAAAATAACAATGCAAGGAGGATATATACAGGGTTAAGCTAGAATTCAGTGAAGCAAACAATAATCAATACAGCACACGCCAAGTCCCCGGCAGCGGCTCCAAAAACTTGGTAGGCTTGGGAAGGTGTTTATTTTTATGCCTACTTGTGATACTGCAAGTGCACAGCGCCTGTTGGAGGCGTGGAAAGTACAGGTCGATCCCACAGAGACTTGTGGTCTTTGTATGGTTGATCTAAGCTTTGCTCTACTGATTTCTAAGAAGTGGTAATGTTGTTTTGGTTATTTGTCGATACGACTGATTTTGCAGTAATGACTTGAAATAGTAAAACAAGATGTGAGATAATGATAATGAGGGTACTAGGGTCTTCAACTCCACCACTAACCTACACTATATCTTCAACTAATGATATTATTCTTGTCCTTATGACATATAAGGGAGAGGTGTCAAATCTGCCCTATATCTAAGGTGTTTCTCCGATTGATAGTTTTGATCACAACTAGGATATCTTTCCAAAGCATTAACTGTCTAGCTAAAGCACAACTAATCTAAGGATCAATAATAGTCTAATTAAGCTTGAGTTGCAGCATAATCAACACAGTGGTATTCAAACTACAATGCATACATGGCATACACTGTGAGAGCAAGGTGTTGACATACTAAGATTCAATTCTATCTTAAGAAATATTTAAGCATTCAAGAACAACACATGAAGTATGAAAAACACAGTGACAAGTTAGGGTTTCATCTAAACCCTAGTTATGGAATTAGAACATGATTAAACACACAAATTACACTAAGTTGGTGCTCAGCTAGCCAGGCATAACCTTTTAACATCCACCAGACTCTTCCTATTTATACATGCAACTCCAAACCCTAATTCTCCTCAAAACAGAAATTAAAAACAAACTCATTCGCCCATACCCTCTGAATCATTGTAGGCTCTGTTCAATCGGCTCTGGCTCCTTACTTAGGTGTTCTTCCAACTGTGAAACCCTAACCCTAACCTAATTCTTTCTATCTCTCTCTTAGCTCCTAGGGAAGAAGCTAAGAAAGGGCTAGAGAGCAATTAGGAGGGGATGGCGGAGGCGGCTGTTGTGTTGGTGCGGCTGGTGTCAGGGAAGAAGAAGGTGGTGCGGCTCTGCCAAATTTGGTCGGGGAAGAAGATGGAAGTAAGGGGTTCTCTGAAATGGTCGGGTGAAGAAGAAAGAGAAGGGAAGAAGAGAAATGGTTAGGTCGATGGGGTGATATATAGGTGGTGTGGTGTTGAACGGGTGCAGCGAAGTTTGATGCGATGGTTGGAGCGAGCGTTGGATCTCGGTGAATCCGATGCGTGGCCCGATGCGAGATCTGAACGGCTCAGGGAGAATCAGGCTGCTTTGGTGTTGAGCGGGAGCATCGAGTGTTGATGGGAAGGACGGAGCGACCGTTGGATGCATAAGATGGAGATCTCAACGGCTCAGGGTGATGTGAGCCGATGCGCGTGCGGGCTCTGGCTTTCTGCTCCATAGGCGCTTGTCTCTACTTTTCTGCTCTTTTGGTTTCTCAATTTCTCCGAGCTTTATTTACTACCTAAAAACACAAAATTAATTAGTACAAATATTTATTCCTGAAAACAAAGGAAACATGAGAACTGGGATAATATCTAATTTCTGAGCACAAAAGATGAGTTAAATGCCAATAAATAGATGTAGAAATATGCAATATTTGGCACTCATCAGTTTGCCATAACCTAGAATCCTTAAAGGCGAAGTAACTTTTTGTTCAGGACTACGACCTTTAATATTCAGTGCATCAAACTGATAATTAAATTGAGGTTCTACTCGACAAAGCTCTTCAATAATCTTTTTCACTAGATGACGAGGCATGCAGAATCGACCTTGAAAATTTGATCAGAGTACACACAATTGGGAAGAAAATAATCGTGCATCAGCTTCTGGTGGTAAAATTCCCTTCTTCGATACGTATACCTTCTTGAGAATACTTCTTGTGGCTCTAGAACTCTAGGTATTTGGCCATTATGTACAAGCATCAATGTGTCAATTAGTTTATTATCTTCAGCTTCCTCGTCGTAAAGTTCTTGCAACCTCCTTCAATGCATTTCTTGTTGTAATATAAACCGATTCATAATAACATTCCTCTTTTCATTGGATCTCGCCATTGATGATTATGTAATTTAAAATTGAGAATAGAGATAGAGAAATTGGTGAAATATATGTAGAAGTTGGTGTGAGTAACTTGGAGAAGTACAAGGGCGTATATATATGAACCAGCAGGGGGAAATAGTCATTGCAAAATAACTACTGGTTGATAATCTTAATATCGCCAGGGATACTATTTATAACGCGTGATAGGATGTATGACGCCAACGATACTCAAAAATATCGTCAGCGTTCTGGATAATAACGGTCGATGGAAACTCTGTCGCTCCGTGGTTTTCCCATAGTGGCGCACCTCTTTTGCCATGCCACCTGGTATACCAAACAAGTATTTTTTTTGGCATGTGCATAGGGATAGGCCTTAAAAGTTAAAACTGGACACGTCCAAAGTTATTGGCAGGCTAGAGATGACATCCTTAGCTGAAAAATATTAGCTCATCTCGGTTTTCATCCACATGGATTCACATGATAAAATAATGTATTTGAACCACAAACATATCTCTTTTGGTGTATGGTTCTACGAAAGCTTCTTTTAGGTATTAGGCTGGCTCTAATGGAGAAATCGAGTGGGACGAAAATGACATAAAACCGCGGTTTAAATTTTGATTCTCGTTCTCTCTTTGAAAGCGGGGAACTTTGACTCCATTTTTAAAAGAAAAAAATGCTCAGTAATTCTTTATAAAAAAAGTATCTAATAAAATTTATTATTAACCAACTTTGACCCAGTTTCAAATAAAATATATCTAAATCATATAATAAAATATATTGTGGCGATGCTAAAGTCTTCTTTCCTTCCCTCCTCACTACACTCATGCGTTCCCCTTATCGTACGTGGCACCACTGTACGTGGTAGGGGAACGTTCCATAAAAGTCAACTTTAAACAAGGGAACTTTATATATTTTCTTACTCCCTCCGTCTCTAAAAGATAGTCAAGTTTGGTTTTCACAAAAATTAAGAAAACCAATCATTATAACCATTTTTTCATGTTTTTTCCTAATCTATCCTTGGTCCCCACTCATTTATTATAAGAGAGATGGGAGAAAAAAGTGGTCCCCTTTAATATTAAGAGAGAAAGGGGAGAGAGAAGTGATCCCTCTATGAGTATACTAGTAAAATCATAACATTTGACTTTCCACATATGGAAACAAGCCTATTTTTTTGACATACCCAAATAAGGAAACTTGCCTATCTTTTAGAGACGGAGGGAATATTAGTTACGGAACTCTCAAGGTTATTCATCTCGAAGGCATACAAATTGGAAAAGGATGCCCTCCAATCATCCACTTATTATTTTTTTTCATTGATGATTGCTTATTGTTTCTTGAAGCTACTTATATTTTTTACATTTTTTTTGTTTAACTAGGAAGGGAGATTTAGTGATAAATTTAAAAATTAAACATCATTGTCTTCATCAATAGAAGAGTTTAACCAAAAGGGAAATTGTTAAACCTATGATAGGTATAGGCAGAAGTGATAGCTTCTTTAGCCAACAAATAAGCAACATTGTTTGCTTCTCTTGGAATGGAATTACATTTCTAATGTTCAAAGGATCCTAAAAGATTAATACAATCTTGGATAATAGAATCTGTTGTCCACTTAACTGCATTAGACTTCCCTTGTAACAACTTCTCCAAACATCCGGTCTCTCATTTGGCCAAGTGCTTAATTTTTTCAAGTCTATAATATTTTTCAGCAGTTCAACTCAACATCCTTTCAGGCAGAGTTCCAACAACATCCTTTTAATAGAAAAAAAAAATAACTAGCTTCACGGATGGCAAAGCAAGCTTATTTGACAGGTCAGGAAAGAACTATTTTTTGGGAACCATTTATTTTTGTAGGGGACCATGATTTGCTCAGGACATATACCCTACACTCATAAGGGGTGTCCTAAACTTCAGAAATGACTAACTTATCCTTTAACCTAATTTAATCAAAACCACTAGCCGAATTTTTCAATTTGAAAATTTTCTCATCTCTTCTTCTTCCCTCTTTCATAAAATCGTCCCTCATCGTCGTCACTTCATATGGGTATGTGGGAACTCATCACATTTAATTCGTTTTTGATTCCCAAATTTGAGTACCAATCATCAAAGCAGTGTCAAAAAAAGTAGTTACAGATGAAAGTTCGGTTAGGAAAACTTTTTCCTAACCCTAGTTTTATAGCCGAACTTTCGGAGATGAAGAACACGAAGATAACTTAGGTTCGGAAGAAAACATTTTGGGCCTGACCGATCTAGACCAAATGTTGAGTTCGGTTAAGTCGAAATTTTATTCTTCTAACCGAACTCTTCACTATATTTCATATTTGTTGAGTTCGATTATGTTTGAATTATTTTTTCTCATGATCGAACTTTTCTTCAAGCATGTATGATTAGTTCAGTTAAGGAGAAATTGTTTCTCCTAACCGCGGAAAAGAAATAACACGGACACTAGAAATTTTGTGAACGAAGTAACCGCAAATGCAGAAAGATCTCGGGACCTAGTCCAGATTTGAACACCAAAATGTATTAAGCCACTACATACTCTAGCCTACTATCATTACTTAGGACATGAATGTAGTTGAGACCGAATCCACCGCCACAGTAATTCAGTTATAGTCGCACTCCTTACGCCTCTTGAATCTCGCAAGACTCTGCGCAATTGATTCCCTTAACTGACGTCATTTACAGCCTAAGAGTTACTTCAACTCAATTGAATACTTTGAACCAATCTGCCTCCCACAGATAAGCCTATATATGATTTTCGTTTTGATCAACTAATCAAGGTGAGATAGGAAATCGTTTGCAATGGACAAAGTCTAGCAAACCTCAAATCCGGTAGTTATGACTCCCGAAGAGCAGTCTAGATTATTATTCACGTCATAAGTAAAACCTACTCTGATTTCAATAAAGACTCGTTATAGAGGAATATATTTGTGAATCACAAAGTCTGAGACGAAGAACTTTGCGATTTCTATCTATCATGCCTGATCGGAGTGAGACTCAACAATCAGTAGCAAGATTAGGATACACGAACTATCAATATAAAGATAGTCGAACTTGGCTTCACGAATCCCTAAGCGAAGTCTGTTTAGTCGCTAAACCTTAAAAGGTATAAAGGAGAGGACGACTCTAGTTTACAACTAAGACACACAAGAAAAGTGTCAAGGATTCAAGAATCTCAGTTTCTTGAGGTTCTCCTTACATAGACTTTCAAAATCAAAGGTTGCTTTAGATTTAAGCTAAGGTAGCTTTGGAATCAAGCAATCAATATCCACCGTTAGATGAATCTTTGATTTGAGATTAACACAACAAAATATACACTCTGGTTAGGATGAACCGTAACCGAACCGCGTATAATGACTTGTTCATGAAAGGTTAGCCTAAACTAGACAGACGAACTATAAGCCAGTTTCATATAACACTTTAAAACTTTAATCTTGAGTCACAACCATAGGTTATAATATGATCAAATATGTCTAGATGTGTTTTTAGAGAGTTGTTCAAATGCCGATTCTCTCATAGAAATAATTCTGATGCATCTGAAAATATTTGACTGGGTAAGTACGTGTACTTACTTTCCAGTCCGTGAGTTATTTTGTCATGGTACGTGTACCGGGTTTGTATATCATTAAGTCAAAACAAGTTCAGGGGTTCTACAGAAAATTTTCGGTATTCATACTAGGTATGTGTATCCTGAGTTCACGAGTCAACAGACTTTTTTGGGTTTGCATACTCAATATGTGTACCAAAAGTCATTGCATAACTATAGTCACGCCGGTACGTGTACTGGGTACATGTACTGCGGCTCCGGACCTATAAAAGGTGTGCCAGTATGTAAGCTGGTGCGTGCACTGTCCTGTATCCAGATTTACAGTAGTTATATTTCTCTATAATAATCATTTTGAAACATTCCCGAATAACATCAATGTCACATATCACTGTTCCAGGATATTTTCAAATGATTAACTTGAATCACGATTTAGGTCATAAAAAATAAATTGTTCATAACCAAATTCATCAAGTTTTGAACAAATGTTCTTAAGCTTAGTCAACATATTTCGAGAATAATTAACAAGATAAACTTGACTCGAAATTTCTGTTGTGCATGTAAAGTCCACTTTAGTCATGCGACATAGTCTCATAGATAAAAAGGTAAAAATTTGAGTAATAGGTGGTTCAGTCTTCACTTACCTTTTGTTGATGAAGTTCTCCAAAAGCTGCGGTTAATTTTCACCTTCAAACGGTACAACAATGATGTCTGGTACTCAACTACACACTTCTTTCCTAATCCGAGACTTGACTAAATATAGACTAAAAATCAAGATATAGTTTTGATCAACCAAATTTGACAACAAGCTTGACATAGCAACACTTGTGAGTTCGACCGAGCAATGCTCAAACAATACCTGCTGTCGGTATGGATAAATAAGGAAGACAATACTGATTCTTAAGATTCGATATTGATTTATCATTCATCTATGCAGACTGGAACTCTGTTTCTTCATTATCTTGGCAAATCAAAATCCAAAAAGTGACATTTATTCTGATTAATCTCCACTAAAATCTATCATATCTCATAATTATATTTTATAAAAAACACTAAAAAATAAAATCAAAATCTAAAGTTTAACACACTTACAAATACTCAAGGTTAATTTAGCCATTACCAATTTTGTTTGGACAAGGGGTTCTTTAACTTACTTCATAATGTTCTTTTTTTTGTTCGAGTATCCCCCAATTTGTGATAGTTTCTCCCAATTGTGCCTTCTTCTTCTTCTTCTCTAAATATATATGTTAGAGCACTGCTCGGTCGAACTCGCAAGCGTTGCTATCTCAAGCTTGTTTGTCAAGTTTAGTTGCCAAAACTATAAGTCTTGATTTCTAGTCTACTTATAGCTAAATCTCGGACTAGGATAGAAAGTGTACTCCATGACGTTCATCATGCAAAGACGAAGAACTACTCAAAGAACTGGTGGAACTTCATCGACTAAAAGGTATGTAGAGACTTGAACTTTATCTATCACTTAAAAGTCTATCTACTCTATCTCCTATCTTGAGACAAAAACTATAAACTTCGATTATACACTTCGAGTTTATCTCGCTTATCTATTCTCGAAATATGTGTTGGTAAGCTTTCGCTTTGGCCAAGTTCATCTTTACAAGTGACGAAAGTCATGTTGAATATTTCAATATCTTGAAAATTGCTTTGATGAAAAATAGTGTGTGAATAACCTCTATTTAACATCCTCTAAGAATGTTTCAATGATTGAAATGAGAGTTTAGAATATATAAACTTGAATGGATATAAACATTGTATGTGAACTCATACTTGTGTAAGTCCAAAATCCTTGAACTATTTCATCGGTTCTAAGTCCGCGTACCCGTACGCGTACTGTCGGAAGTTCACATCCCGTGAATTTATGATGGAGTTTGTGAACAGAAAACAAACTCAAACCGAGTACTTAAGTATGCGTACCTGTATGCATACTTGAGTGGGTTATTTTCTAAAAACGGTTTATTCGTGAAATAAGATATATATATAAACTAAGGAAAGCATATTTGCAAACCGTGGCTATAATGTTAATGAATTGATTCGAGTGAATCAAAATCATTTTTGCTTAGATTGTGTCTTATATACTTCTATGAGATCTAAGCAATTGAGAAACTCTCTAACTAGTTCTTTTGAGTCATTTGAACTAGTTATGGTGAAGATGAATAAGGTTGATATGAAAGTGCTCATATGGCTAACCATTTGGTTAACTACTGTTGAACCAACTAGGTGTACACGTTTAGGTATGGTTATACAAACCTAAATGAAAGTGCATTTCATTTGTGTATAACAAGCTAAGTTCGATCTAACGGTTGAAAGATATTAGCTTGAATTTTGTTTATTGAATATTGAATGCTTTGTTACCAAGGTAACTTAGATTGCAAACCCTTATTTGGAGACTATATAAAGGAGAAATCTAGCAACTGGGAAACCTAATCCCCACACCTCATGTGTGATACTAGTTGTATAATCTAGAGTCGATTCTCCTTTAACCTTAGGTGGGAGGTTAACGACTTGAAGACTTCATTAGGATTGTGGGCACCCAACTAAGTTTCATGATCCGATCTTGTGCGTGATTGAGTATCGTAAGATTGGCTTGAGATTAACTTCTCCTATAGGCAAGATGAAAAGGTCACAAACATCTTCGTCTCGTTTGTGATTCCACAATATCTTGTTTCGAGTCGATTAAGATTATTGTGAGGTGATTGTTATTTCTAGGTTGTTCTTCGGGAATATAAGTCCGGTATATCAATTGGTTCATGTTCACCTTGATTTAACAAAACTCGTAGGTATTTCTGTGGGAGACAGATTTATCTATTCCTGTAGACTTTTTTGTGTGATACAGATTTGTTTATTAAAGTCTTCGACTTTGGGTCGTAGCAACTCTTAGTTGTGGGTGGGATCAACTAAGGGAATCAAGTGCGTAGTATCTTGTTGGGATCAGAGACATAAGGAGTGCAACTGTACCTTGGATCAGTGTGAGATTGATTGGGGAAGTTAGTTTGTAGTAGGCTAGTGTCTGTAGCGGCTTAATACAGTGTGTGTTCAATATGGACTAGGTCCCGGGTTTTTCTGCATTTGCGGTTTCCTCGTTAACAAAACTTGTGGGTCTCTGTTATTTCTTTTCCGCATTATATTTTGTTATATAATTGAAATATCACAGGTTGTGCGTTGAATCGATCAATTGGTAAATCCAACCTTTGGTTGTTGATTGAAATTGATTGATACTTGAACATTGGTCTTTGGTACCGTTCAAGTTAATTTCTCTTGTATTCAATTAGACTCGCAGATTTCTATTTGCTTGAGTAACTATTGAATTGAGAAATTGAGATATAACTCTTTGATATACTTTTTATTAAGATTGAGTCTGACTATCTAGTTGATTCTCTTAAAAATATATTGGAGTTAGTCTATACAGATTGTTAAGCGAATTATTGGGTGAGGTTGTTGTACCCCACTTTTTCAATATATATATATATATATATATATATATATATATATATGAAGATTTCTAGCAAGACAGTGCATAGAGGCCTAATTCCAAGATATGATGGTCCATTTAAAGTGATTAAAAGAGTATATATATATATATATACTTTTAATAAAACCAAGTTATTGATTTAATCTTACAGTGATCATTAGTCAGCTTAATTTAATGATTTAACTAATCATAACACTAACTTCATTAAAAAAACGTAATTTTGCCATTATGATAAATATTTTGGATAAGGGGTGTTTCAAATTATTTTCAAATGGAAATCTCCTCCTCTCCAAAATGGAGCGGTGCCCAAAAAATCATTCAAGTTGTGGTTAGTACTATGAGAATTTACCGGATGCATTCCTTACATATCACTACAACCAATCTATTGGCGGAACATAATCCTGGGATAAAAAGTGTATTCCTCGGATACTTGGAGACCTTCAACACTACAGCTCTGGCTTTTTTTAGCTAAACTTGCTTTGGAGCTTATGCATAACCAACAATCCTTCTGGGCACAAATTTTAACGTCTAAGTACTTCCTTCTTCTCCATCTTACGAAAGATCAACCTCCAACAGTTCATAGAGCAAGCTGGACATGTCAGAGCATCAATCATCGATTATAACTCATCTATAAGTATTGCTAAATGGCAACCAGTGATTACCAACTAGTACCTCGGCTGCTTGACAACACCAACCAGCAATGGAATATCCCTCTTCTAGGAAACTTTTCTCTAATCACTCACTGGAATCCATCCTTACCATCCCTCTTCAACCTCATAACCCACACAAATTAATTCGGCCACTCACAAGTACTGAGATGTTTACTCCTTAATCTACTTACATGCAACTACGCAGGGACAACAATCCTAATCCACTAATATCTGCTTAAGCTAAGTCTTATGGGCTAGATTGAGGTGCTAGATTAGCACCCCATGTGTTGCAATTCAAAAAAAAAAAAGGGTTGCCTATTTTTTAACACTAGTTCTCTCTCGTACCAGTTGCTAGCATGTGAACTAGAAGCTAAATAGTTATGTTGAATCATTCAGCGCTCGGAAAACCACCTTTTCGCGGAATGGTTCAGCGCTTGGCGATTTACTTTTTGATCTGACGGCTGAGATTTAAAGTGCTGAACCGTTCATCGCTGGGCGTTGAATGGTTCATCGCTGGGCGGTGGTCCCTGCTGACATGGATTGCTAATCTAACAGCTAGATTATCACTCCCATAAAACTTATGTGGTTGTCCTAACTGACGTGGATTTCCAATCTAGCTACTAGATTAGCACCACATAAGGCTAAGTCATATGGGCTAGATTGAGCTGCTAAATTGGCAGTTAAGCGTTGCAATTCAAAAAAAAAAAGTGTGGTCTAAAAGTTAACACTAGTTCTCTCTCCTAGTATGTGCTCGCAGTTCAACTAGCAGCGAGATTGAAACGCTGAATGGTTCAGCGCTCAAAAAGTGACCTTTACGCTGAATGATTCTTTTTTTTTTTTAATCGTTCAAAAAAATAGCCGTGTGCGGGCGAATACACAGATAAAGAGCGAAAAACCCACAAACAAAAAGCAAAGCTAAACAAAAGGAAATTCTAAGAATTCAAAGAGTGTCAACAAAAGAAGACACATCTTGCAAAACCTAAAAAACAAAGAAGCAACTTGCAAACTACAATGTGGATCACTACCTAAAAGCAGTTATCCCTTGCCGACATCTTCTATTATTAAATCATCGTGGTTTTTTGCCATATCGCTGAACATTTCTTCACGGTTAGCCTTCACAGTTGGAAATTCTAAGCCCCATAAAGATCCATAATCCACAAGCTTATCTGCCGAGACGTTAGGAGCTTTAGATTTATGAAGCTTTTTCTTTTTTGAACTTGTACTTTTGGATATCATACTCAATTTCATACCAACTCCAATAACTGGCTTGGACAATGACTGCTTTGCAGAGCTTACCTTTGAATCTTTCAAAACTAACTAGGAAGAGGCTACCTCCTCCTCCTCCTCCTCCTCCTCCTCCTCCTCCTCCTCCTCCTCCTCCTCCTCCTCCTTCTTCTTCTTCTTCTTCTTCTTCTTCTTCTTCTTCTATACCAAGAAACCTGTTATGGGATTCAAAACCAGGGGGAATAGCTGGATCAAAAGATGAGGTGCTTGCACCATCCACATCCGGTTGAATTGTGGGATGCTGCGAGTGCTTTTCTTTTTTCTTTTTACTGGTGTCTTTTTTTTTTTTGAAAGAAACCCACTCGCCTAGGACCTTTTCTTGTTCAAAAGCTTCTTCATTGACCGACTTAGGATCATCATCCCCTTGCCCATTAGACAAATCTTCTGACTTACCATCTGCCCTAGAGATTTTAGACCTTCTCGCATAACATTTTGAAGGATTTGGGAAAACCATTTCCAGAACTCCATCATTTTCAGCTCCATTCTCATTAGGTACCTGCAATAATATGCTTTGATCAACAATTTCAACACTGTTTTTTCTCCATAGCAGCACCATCTTTATCATTCACCCCAAAGATTTGTTCTTTAGTCTTCTTCATTCCTTGGAAACTGTTAGAAATTTTAGAAGCCCACATCTTCTTCGTGACTTTGTCCTTAGCCGCACCAATTGAATCTGTAATGCTACCATTCTCATTGACTTGAGATTCAATACCACCATTTTGCACCTTCTCATTTGTAATGACATTGTTCCCAACTGTTCCCTTAAGGGCTCCTCCTTGCTGCTTGTCACAGGCACCCTCCACTGCCCTTGATTGTGATTTCTCAGTGCCCTTTCCAAGAACAACTGCCTCCTCATTTTTCTCCTTACCAACCCCCTTGTCTGCTGAATTAACTTGAGTATCTTTGTTCTCAAGATCCTTTCCATTCTTCTTTGAATTCCATCTTGGTTTCAGCTTCTTTGTGCAGTTTGTAGATGAATGACCAAACACCTTACACAAAACACACTTGGGAGGTTTCCATTGGTATTCAACCGGCATTTCCAGAGCAATCTTACCATCAATCATTAAAGGTATACTCTCAGGGTAATTAAAATCTACATCGACTTCAATACATATTCTAGCATATGATAGTCTTGTTCTATTTATAGTAAATTCATCTGCAAGTAAAGGCTTCTCTAAGAAACTAGATACAGTAGAAACTCTATAAATTAATGATGTCGGGACCATCAAAATTTATTAATTAAACGAGATATTAATTAACCGATAAATTAATAATTATTAATTTATATATTAATTAATATTTTATTAACTTATATATAAATTTCATATCACAAGTTAGATAAAATTGATGTTTTGTCATTGTAAACTTCAATCAATAGATAACACAAGTTTAGACAATTTGGGTAAACATACAGACAGTGAAATCACTCAAGACTTGCAAAATTTTATCGAGAAATTGGGCTATCGCAATTTAATGAATGTCGAAGATGTCCTAAATTATCCGAAAGAAAATGAAGTTACACAGTTGTTGACTGATGAAGAAATAATCGAGAGCGTTATGGGACTTGATAAAGATGTGGAAGAAGATGATGAAAGTTCTAAAATAGAGCCCCCTTCACGAAACGAGGCTATTAAAGCGGAATCACATTGAATAATTTCTTGCTGAGCTATGAGAAAACAACACCAAAACCATGATAAGAAATTTAGAGATGAAATTCAATGCAATATTGATTTTAGCAAAAACAGAAGACAATTAAATCATTTTTTCAAAAGTCTGCGTAAATCACTAATGTATTGAATATATATATATATGTGCATTATTAATTTATATTTCATATGGGGTCTACATAGGTCGTCAAAAATGTATTATCTTATAATTTTAGCGAATTATTAATTTGGCACGTTGTCCCTGACTCGCGACTGGCCAAAAATATTATTTAAGAGAGTTTATAAATGATCGAGTATTAATTAAAAGAGTTTCTACTGTATTAGTCTAAGCCCTTCATTGTCCCGCATGTGTAGTGGAACATTGTATATCAACACCCAAATGGGTAAGGTTCTAATGCTAGCAATAGAAGATTCAATTAAATTAGACCAAGGTCTCATAGTGAAAAGACAACTGGAGATGTAAAAGGAGCCTAATTCTAGCACCTTTCTACGATCCTCATCTTCTTTGAATTCAAATATGAAAGCACAATTACTGTGTAATTTGATACTCACATCATTCTTGAGTTTCTAGTGGTTGGATACAGCTACCTTGACAGCTGGAAAGGAAAGTCTTTTACCCACACAAAATCCAACTACATACTCCTCACATCTTTTGATTCCTGTAGAGAAATCATCAGCTTCATAATCCACCACTCTCTTACCATCTAACTCTGCTGAAGGAGTGAATTTCATTGGAGGTTGAGGGGAGATAGACTTTGCTGGTGGAAACAATGTCCTCCAATCTTTAGAGTTAGGGTTTGAGACACCCCCATTTGCAGTTGTAGAAGAATCAACTGCTCCATTTGAATCAGAACCTCCAGCTGATTTGCCATGAAGAACCATCTCAAGCTTGTTGTGAATCAATTCAGTAACAGCACCATCACTACCCTTTTGATTATTTCCACCATTTTTAGGGTTAAGATCATCAAAACCAGCATTAATAGTATAGCGAGGGTTAAGCTTCCTACCGTTACTGCCATTAGAAGCAACCAGAGGAGGAAAGTCGGTAAACCCCAAGCTTGATTCCTCCTCAACCATGGCGATTTGAAGAATAAATTCAAGTGGTAATTGAATTATTATCCCTACTTTTGATGGTTTATACAAATATCCTTATCACATAATAATTATATCCCTACTTTCTTTAAAAGAAATCAATTTAATTATCCATACCAACTTTACCCTCATATACTATCGATCTCACCAATTTTTCTTTCATTTTTCCAGATTCAGATCTAAACTCTCCCTCCTCTTCCTCTTCCACAAACAGCGACCACCTTCTTCGTCGCACCACCGCCATGCCAGCACCACCTCCACTTCCGCCATCACCTCTTATCACCATCAGTATCAGCGCCTCCTTCTAAAGAATCGATTTCCTCTTTATTCAGCTACAAATCTCAAATCTGGTGATTGTTCAACGAAAAACAATGATGGTAGGTACTTGATTTGCATTCCCTTCTCGAACCCTAGTTTTTTTATTTCAATCTTCTTTAGATCGATAACAGATTTAGGTAAAAATGATGAAATTGATGATTAAGATTTTAAGTTTGTTACTTGATTTTTCAGTAATTTATGATGTTGGAGATATCGGTGGAATTGATGATGCATATTTTGCGATGGTTCTGGTTGTATTTGATGATGTAGATGGAAGAAGGTTAAAACGATGTAATTGATGATGGAGATTGTGGTGGTTATGGTTGGATGATGGTTGTGGTGAGGCTAGAGTATAGAAATTGGTTGTGAATGAAGAGGGTGCAGGGGTCAGTTTAACAAGGAAACTGAGATGTTCATTTTTGAGTAGGATGCTCTCAACTGGAGTTTACCATTGGCTGTGTTATTGATGGGTAAAGGTGCTTGTGTTGTTTGAATCTGTTCCGGAGATTCAAATTAGCTATTGCAAGCTACTGCAATCGAATTGGTGTTGAAGCTTCATAGAAGACAGTGGCGGTTCTTTGTTATGGATTATAAATGGTGGTTAATGGTTTTGTTGGTGGTTACTACAATGAAGGAGATGAAGTTGTTGTTGTTTATGAAGCTACAGGTGGGTGTTGTTTATATGTTTTTATGGGATCAATTGTTGTTGTTGACCCAACTTTTTATGGGATCAACTACGGTTGTTGATCCATTTATTGGATCAACTCTTGTTGTTGACCCAATTTTTTATGGGATCAACTAAGGTTGTTGATCCATTTATTGGATCAACTTTTGTTGTTGATCCAATTTTTTATGAGATCAACTACTGTTGTTGATCCTTTTGAACTCCTATTGTTGACGATATTTCATTGGATAAGTATAATCATGCTTTGTAGTTTAAATCATGTAAATTTCTTCCAATGTTGAACTTGTGGTGCAATGGTAGCATGGCTGACTCCATGTCAGATGATGCGTGTTCGACTCACGCCAAGTTCACTCCATTTTACATGGATCAACATTCATTGTTGATCCAATTTTAGTGGATCAACAATGGAAGTTGATCCACTAAATTGGATCAACTTCTACTGTTGATGCTTTTTTTTGGATCAAATACTGTTGGTTCTATTTTTATTTGGATCAACTACTGTTGTTGATCAAAAATATATCTGAACCAGTGGTGGCGGCGGCGACGACGGTGGCGGCAGCGGCGGCGAAGGTGGTGGCGGCGGCGGCGACGACGAACTAGCTGGTGGTGGCGGAAACAAACTAGTGGTGGTGGAGGACTGTTGGTGGTGTAATGGTGGTGCTTAAGGAGTGGTGGTGAAATATTAGTGGTGGTGGCGCTTGGTAGGTGGTGGTTGTTGAACGGTGGTGGTGGAATGGTAGTTGAATGTTGGTGGTGGTGGTACTAGTGGTGGTGGTGAAGTGTTAGAGGAAGAAATTTGTTGCATTTTGAAATAAAGAAAAATATTATATGGGTGAGGGTATTAAGGTAATCTAATATTAAATGGATAGGTTATAAAAAAGTAGGGACATATTTATTGTTGAATAAGGATATATTTATTGGGTGTCAAAAGTAGGGACATATAAATAATATACCCTAAATTCAAACTCCTCCAATTTCCAATCAAATCAAAATTTTCTGCCCCATACTTGTAGATCACAAGAAAGGGGAGAAGAGGTACAAAAAATCAAAGAATTCGAGTAAGAAAAGAGGGAGAATTCAAAGATCTTAAATTGAAAAAAAAATCGCCTGCTTTCTCTCGACTTTTTTCTCTCTCCTACTTCAGACTTTTTTCTATTATGACATGCTACGCTGAATGATTCTAAAATCACAAAAATCACACGGATCACAAAAATCACAAAATTTGATCTGACGGCTGAAATTTAAAGCGTTGAATGGTTCAGCGCTGAAAAAGTGACAATTACGCTGAATGGTTCAGCGCTCACAAAAATCACACGGATCACAAAAATCACAAAATTTGATATGACGACTGAAATTTAAAACGTTGAACCAAACAGCGCTGGACAGTGGTTCCAGATGACGTGGACTGCTAATCTAGCTGCTAGATTAGCACTCCCATAGGACTTGGGAGGTTGCCCTAGCTGACGTGGATTGCTAATCTAGCAGCTTGATTAGAAGACCATAGGACTTAGCCTAAGACTTGACCTTATACATCTACCTTTTAGCTCAAGCTTCAACTAATTCTTTGGAAGATGCAACAATCTGCCTGAGAAGACCAGATTGTTTCGCCATGCCACAAATCAGCCTCACACTTGTGTTCTCTGCAACAATCAGCTAGCTGTCTGAAAACACTAATCACCTTTTTTTACACTGCCCTTTTGACGAGGCTATCTAGTTAGCTTGTCTTCCTCAGCTTCAACATCGAAGTCAACACCACAATAACCTTAAAGAATGAATTAAATCCTGGATTTCCACAATGAACTTATCAGCTTTGGAACAACTCCTCAACCCATACATGCTAATGCCCGCATCTAAATGCCAAATTATCTTTCAGCAACAACATCCAAAATCTGAACACTCTAAATGCCAAATTATCTTTCAGCATCAACATCCAAAATCTGAACACAGCTTTTTACGGCATACACTCGTACATAGTTCAACACCATCTCATTAGTAACAACATTCATTCATCCTTGCATACCACATTAGACATTAGTTCCATGCTTAATATTACTCCTCGCTGGACTCGAAAATAGATGCTTCATTTCATAATAAATTTTTTTAGCTGGTATAGCCTCTGTAGCCAGTGATAATGCAGGGAAATTACATGCAGCCAAGGGACTTGTAAAAAGACCCCAGCATGCTCATCAAGCTGAGTCTTAGATAATGTTCAAAGATATAACTCAACAACCTGTCTCATGTTTGAAGGAAGAACAACTTTACTCTCACCATCATCCATTTTACAAAACCCACTCTTAATTGCTGCCTCAAAAGCTGGTGCAGAAGTGTCTTGCACCAAGATACAATTTTCTGCTAATGATTCTTTTCATGCACTAGTATTGTCAGTAGATTTGGTTAAGTGTAAAAAGACAAGCATTAATCTCTATTTCTAAGTTAGTACCCTTTCCAACATCTCTGAACCACTGGAAGCTAATACCTTCTGCAAACTTGGCAATGAAATCTTAAAAAGTGAAAACAGAAACATATAGATTATGAGTTCAACGTACATTATATGAATTCAAGTTATAACAATTTGATAATATCTTACAAAGGGAAAACAAACACACATGAGTTCATTGAATTCTTTGGTCATATGAATACCAAACCAATCATATTACAGTAATACTAAGAAAGGAGATTGAACATTGCTTGTTTCGCTCCCTTTCTCTGTCTCAAGTGGTGGCTCAGTCTAGATTAAAGCCAAAGAGGTATTTGGTTGGGGCAAGTAATGCAACAATTCTACCTTCCTAAACACCACCCTCAGCTTAAATTAGCAGCCCCAAAGTGGAAAAACTGAACTGACATTTACAGGAAAAGAAGAAGAACATCTTCCTCCTCAAGTTACAGATTTCCCATTATACCCATAATACGAAAGGTACCACCTAACGAATTTCTTCAACCCTGTTTGTAGATCAGTAGTTGGCTTATACCCAAACTCCTTGCTAGCATAACTTATATTAGCATGAGTAAAAGGTACATCACCATTCCCAGGCATATCAATAACATTCTTTTTCGCTTTTACTTTCAAATGTCTTTCGAGTATCGACACTAACGTAGGTACTGTAACTGGCGAAGTATTACCCAAATTGAAAATCCGATAAGGTGCAGGTCCACGTTTTTTGCCACCAGTGCCTGTACTTTTCCCTGATGTATCTAATGATCCAATACAACCTTTAACAATATCATCAATGTACGTAAAATCTCTGGCTAAATCAACCCGGTTTTTCCCACGGTATATCGTTATGGGTTTTCCTTGTAAGATATTTCTTGTAAACGAGAAATAAGCCATATCAGGTCTTCCCCATGGACCATAAACCGTAAAAAATCTTAACCCCGTTATTGACAAACCATAAATATGATTATACGTGTGAGTGATCTCTTCACCAGCTTTCTTTGTTGCTGCATATAAACTAGCTGGTTGATCCGTGCGATCCAATTCAGAAAATGGTACTTTTTCATTCAACCCGTAAACAGAACTTGATGAAGCCCAAACAATTGAAGGTTGCGGATTTGCAGATTTGCATATTTCAAGAAGATTAACTAAACCAGCAATATTACTATGAACATAAGAACCAGGGTTTTCCATTGCATATCTAACACCAGCTTGTGCAGCTAAATGCATAACGTGAGTAAACGCAACAACATCAAATAGTTTTGCTAATAATTTTGCATCATTAATATCACCTTCAACAATGAATATACCATGATCATTCAAAAGTGATTTTCTAGCTTTTTTCAATGACGGGTCATAATAACTATTGAAATTATCAATACCAACAACACCATCACCTCTTTTTTTTATGGCAAGAGAAACATGAGAACCAACAAAACCAGCAGCACCAGTAACTAATACAGACATACCTGGTGACGATGAAGATCTTCTAGGAAGAATTTGAGCAGAATTACGAACTTGTTTTTCCCATTGAATACCACCCCAAGAAGCAGTAAAATATTTACTTCCTGTATCGACAAAACTCTGGAAACTAAGATATGAAGCTGTCAAAGCAATCAAGAATAAAGCCCATAGAAATAGAGTACTTGTTGATGAGAAACATCTGTGTAATTGTCTATTCATTGTTTGATTCTTTACTTTTCCTGGTGTTGATGGAAACAATTCTTCTTCTAGAGGCATATTTGTAAGATTTGGCTTCTTTCAATAACGAGATCTTGAAAAAACCAGATGCAGATTTTGATTTCTCTGATAAGATCTTGAAGAAAAAAAAACAGATGCAGATTTGGATTTGTGAGGAAAAAAAATACTATTTTTCTGTGGACCTGTTGTCAATGGGGAGAATGGTAATTTATGGTAGTATTATATATATATATATGGGATGAGGAATGGTAACAAAAATCAAACAGAAAATACGCGTAAACGCGTTATTTGACAGCAAGAAGACTGATTATAAAGAGAGATCAAGACTCCTTGTTGCATAGTCCAGAGTCCAGACTGCTTAATTTCTTCCTTTCTGTCTTCCAATTATTAAGCCTGGCACTTTTAGGGGCGACCCCGAAAGAATTAGGGGCGACACTAAAAGACAAAAAAGGTCACCCAAACGTAAATCTAAGTTACCCCTTATCTTCGATTTTTCGAAATGGCTGATATGCCCTTATATAATCGGTAGCCAACACCATAATCGGTAGGTTAAAGGTGAATCGGTAGGTTAAATTGAAACTATACCTACCGATTATTGCGTAGATACTTCGGCCAATAATCCCTTTTATAATCGGTAGGTTATCCAACTTGTAAGACTACCGATTATAGGTTGCCCCAAATTTAGTTTTTTCTAAAATCCTTCACGTAATGAATGTTGAAATATACCATAATCGGTAGGGTATATAATTATATAAACAACCGATTATACCGAGCCCCAGATCCAACCTTTGCCATATTTCATAGGTTTTGAGTGCACTCAGCCAGCCATAACCACTTGGTTCGTGTTTTGGATGCAGCGTTAATCGGGAGTTAAATATATTACCAAAACATCCGATTATGGGTTGCCCCAAAATGAGTTTTTTCTAAAATCCTTCATGTAAGGGAATTTGAAATATACCATAATCGGTAGAGTTAACAACTTAACAACCTACCGATTATAAGGAGCCCCAGATCGAACCCTTGCCAAATTCCATAGGTTTTGAGTGTACAGAGCCAGGCATAACCATGTGGTTCGTGATTTGGATGTAGCCATAATCGTAGGCCAAATAGGTTCCACAACCTACCGATTATAGGTTGCCCCAAAATGAGTTTTTTCTAAAATCCTTCATTTGATGAATTTTGAAATCTATCATAATCGGTAGTCTACTCAACTTAATAAACTACCGATTGTAAGGAGACCCAGATCGAACCCTTGCCAAAATCCATAGGTTAAGAGGGTACAAAGCCAGGCCTAACCATGTGGTTTGTGATTTGGAAGTAGCCATAATCGTACGGAATATAGGTTCCAAAACATACCGATTATAGGTTGCCCCTAAATGAGTTTTTCTAAAATCCTTATTTGCTTTAATTTGCAATCTGACATAATCGGTAGATGATAAAACTTATACACTACCGATTATAAGTGGTCAGGGATTCAACCTTTGACAAAAACTATAATATTCGGTAGCCAAAACAATAATCGGTAGTTTCACTCAATAATCGGTAGCAAACTCTGTAATCGGTAGTTACATCAAGGTCTATATATTAGTGTTTGGAAAAAAAAATTGACTCATCGCGAGGTAACTCCCGATTGAGTGAGAGAAGAAGAAGAAAAAAAAGAAGAAGAAGTGGGTATATGTTGCCAACTTCCGATTTTTGCCAACTTCCATAAACATGGATGGGTACGAAGAAGGAGGATGTGAAGTTGTTGAATTTCAAGGTTCACTACCGTTTAGAGATGACGATTTGGGGTATATGTTGAATGATCCAAACTTTGATGGAGATGAAACCCTAGACGACGCTTTCATGGAAGAAAATGGAGAATCACCCGAGATCGAAGCTAACGATTCATCAAACATACGGGTATGTTGTTAACAAACTCTAATACCCATGTTATCCATGTTACGTGCGTTTGTGTGTGTTTTCGAACGTGAAAATTCGATTTCTGCATGCATTGAATGACATGAACGACATATATTCGGTAGTTAATTTAGTAACATATCTACCGATTATCAATAATCGGGTATATTTTGATGTATTAATATGCCGAATATGAAAAAATCCCAAAATTGAAAGCTTCAATTTCTCATAATCGGAATTTTTCTACATGAATAAACGTCCGATTATTGGTATATAATAATCGATTGGTTCATGAATTTATAGTCCCTCCGATTATTGAAGGTTTTTACACAGAAGAATTGTTCATTTCTGTATGTCGTTAATCGGTAGACTATATGCGTACATGACTACCGATTTATCATAATCGGTTACGTTGTATAGTATTAAATCACCGATTGTGTTACAATCGTTTACTTATTATCTTAACTTCCTTCCGATTGCTAATGCATAACTTGTTGTTGTTGTGCGTAGGCTGTTGTAGCGGTTGATGACGATTATTATTTGAGGCCTGATACTTCCCTACACTATGCAAACGATTTGGTATGGTCATGATTTATCTTTTCTTTTTCCAATCGTGTATGTTAGATGGTTATGCTTATTATTTTTTTTTGTAATATGCCCATTTAGATATTTGGAAGTAAGAAGGAGGCCAAGGAATGGCTTATGAACAAGGCAAAAGAGAAGATGTGCGTGGTAGTTCAGAACCGTTGCGTTAAGAATATTCGGTTTGAAATGGTATGTGAGCGAGGTGGGGAGAAGAAGAGTCACGAGGAAAGAATAATAAGTATGTAAGGAAGACGGAGAGAAAGAAGTACCGAACTCATACGAAGAAGATTGGATGCCCATTTAAGATTGTCTTCTATAAGCCCGATGGTAAGGAAAGTAAAGATTGGAAAATGTCTAAAGTTGCTAATGGTTGTCACAACCACGATGATCCGGATACTCTTATTGGACATGTAATGGTTGCGAAGTTAAAAGCACATGAAATGGAGACGGTGAGGTCTATGCGTATCCAAAAGGCGAGTGCGATCTTAAGTAAAATAAAGGCGGACGACCCCGACAACTTGTCTTCTTTATCTACAATTAAGTCGGCCCTAGCTACGATCAAAAGGACGGAATGGGATGGTAGAACGGTCATGCAACAATCGCATTGTTCATAAAGTTTGCTTCTAAGGGGCATTGTTCATAAAGAGGAAAGATTGCTTCTAAGGGGCATTGTTCATAAAGTTTCACGTTGGGCAATAAATCACATGATAGAACAATTGAAGTTGTATAAAGCTAACGATGACGAGAATACGGTTTGTGTTTGCAAGGATATGATAGGTATTGGTCTCCCATGTCGTCATAAAATGGGTAGGTACGTCGATGTGATTGACATCAATGATATTCATCCATTTTGGAAGCAATTAAATTTCACTCCAAGCACACCCGTAGTCAATGGTCCGTCGTTCATGGAGTCGGAATTGTGTGCAAGAATAGCCGAGCGTTATGCTACAACAAATGGCGCCAAGAAGCAAATATTGATGCGTGATTTGGAACAAGCTCTTCACCCTCGTTTAAAAGAGGTTGATGAACCTATTAAGCATAAGGGGGCGGGTAGGCCAAACACCGAAGTGTCGAGGACCATTGAAAGAAAAGAATTAAAGGATCATTTGTCTAATAAAAGAATATTGTGTCGGCATGAGCGTTCGGAAGCCGAATTTGAAGATGAGCCACAACCAAAGAAAAGAGGTCGTCCAAGAAAAGATCAAAATGGAAGTCCAAAAGTCTCTAAGAAGCCTTTTCAAGTAAGTCAAGTCGATGCGGTGGAACAAGTTGTGTTAGTGGAGACCCAAACTAGCTCCATAGTTATTGATCAAATGAGCGACTCGCCACAAACACATTCAACGGAAATGGTGACTATAAGAGAGAAGTATGGTACTCTTCGTTGTCCTAGGGATTTTCATGGAAGACCAACACGATCAAGGTATACGATTATAGAAGAGTATATGAAACAACTCCCTCCACTCATTGTTCCATTTGTTTTGTCCACCGACGAGGTTGATGGGGATGGCAATTGCGGGTTTCACGTCACCTCGGAACAAATTGGTTACTTTGGAGAGGCGGTGAACGAAGATGTCACCCAATGGCAAAATTTAAGAACTAAGATGGCGGTACAACTAATAAAGGACAAGGATTTCTATATGGAGATGATGAAGGAAGGAGATAGGCACGACAAAGAACTAGAGTTCAAAGACTTTGTTGCGCGTGTAAAGTGCCGAAAGGGATTGAAGACAATCGGATCCAAGTATTGGATGACAATGCCTAAATGTGGATATCTCTTAGCGGACGCTTTGAATTGCGTGGTACATTTCTTTGTTCCTCCTAGGTATGGACATTCTAATATGTTTACACCTACAAGGACGGTTTGCGATCAATCGGTTAAAGATAGAAGAATTGTTATGGCATTTGTGAATGAGATGCATTTTATCGGTTTAAGAGTAAATAGGGATTGCCCATTACCTCCGTTGGCTGGTTGGAGCGATTACTTCCCAACGAATCATTGTAACGATTGGTTGAAACAATATGAGACTAACATGTTGGATTGGGATCGCGTCATGAAGGTGGATTTCCCGGAAGGCCTACTGGAATTGGTTCCCTCGGATGATGAAGATCAATGATTGTTATGTTTGAAAGATGTATTTTGGAAAGCCCTATTTGTACATATTTTTTTTTTGGAATTTTGTGGAAAATACTGTGAAGTCTAAAGTTATAATCGATAGTTATATTTTTAATATATCAACCGATTATACAAGCTTTTGTAAACAGACTCAATCAATATTATAATCGGTTATTAACTTTTTGAACTTATCTTCTGATTAAAAGGCTGATAAAACAACTGAAATTTTTTTCCTAGAATCGGTAGATTACATATTATATAAACATCCGATTAACACCAAACTCTGACAAAAAATAAACTGTAAATTTTTCCCAAAATCGGTAGACACCATATTGAATAAACTTCCGATTGTCACCATAGTCGACAAAAAGTGAAAATCTTCCGAGAATCGGTAGACAACATCGCATAAACTTCCGATTGTCACCAAATTCGAAAAAATAGGTGAAAATCTTCCCAGAATCGGTAGACAATATAAAATAATAACTTCCGATTGTAACCAATGCAGAAAAACATTTATACTTGTTACGACGGACTTCAGAATTCATAACTTCCATCATAAGTGAATTCTTCACCCTTTTCCACTAAGTCTTTTGTCTTTTTGCGAGTGTCTCCTATATAAACAAACATAAAATAATGTCAACTTCGTTTTAGTAAGAAAGATTAAACACCCGAGCGTTATACTTACAAATTGTTGGATCGACAAGCTTAAGTGGCTAGTGTTAAACATCCTCTTTTGTATCGTTATGTAATCATTTACCCCTTTTTGGACAAGTCGGAAACGATCATGAACTTGTTGGAGTGATCTTTGCTTTGGATTTCCATACTCGCACAAATTGGCTATATACCCTCGCCCAAAAGACTTCGGGTGTTAACCTTCCTGCTATGACATCTTCACGTCTTGTTTCACGATACCATGTTTTCACAATGACCAAATCTTCATCTGCGTCAAACGTTGCCATGCTTGTAAGTTGAGATATAGAATGAATTCACAAGAGTAGACGATGGAAAATCTATTTGTAGAATACACAATGTTATATATGTGTTGTTTGGTGCATAAATAAGAAGAGTTTACCCTCCTTATATAGATGAGAGTCCCAACGTCTCTTTTTTTTGAAAATATGGCCGTTGATGCGTACTTTTACAAGACTGTACTGAAATTGCGTACAATTATTACCCACAATCGGTAGTAAATGTTTGAACAAATCACCCGATTATTCGTAATCGATAAACATGTATTGTTATATACTTCCGATTATAGGTTGTTTTGTCAATGAGTTCTCGATTTCATTAGAGTAGTATAATCGGAGGTTTCTCAATATGTCTTATCTACCGATTGTATGTGGTTTTCGAGGCACGGCTAGTTTCTTTTGAACGAACTAGCCGTTTGGAGTATAATCGGTAGTTAGATCAACAATTAAAACTTCCGATTTTCATAAATATTTTGAAATTCATAACAATATCACCTACACATCATCATAATTTTACATTGAACTCCCTCAATTCTATTACAAGGTATTGTGATTAGCGTCGTGGACGTGTTGGACGAGTCCTAAATGGATTAAATCTTTCCATCGCCCTAAGGATTCTAAAATGAGCTTCATTGGAAGCTTGATCTTTTCCATCTCCGCCATCCCCGAGAGATCGTTTCTATAACCTCATCATTGGTTTCACCCCTCAATCGATATTGATTCACAAGATAAGTTAAATGGACGAATTCTTGGACGTGTCCATTTATTGAACCAACTCGGCGAGAAAAGATCGGCGGAGTGACGGTTGTTTGGGTTACCGGTGTCGTCGCGAGAATTTTTCGTGAATTTTCCCCAAATAACTCATACTCATTATGCCTCCTTGCCTGCGTTCTTCTCCTCGTCTCGGATAGAATTGAACATAGCGCCTACATAAAGATAAATCTTCTTCAATGGTGAACTCCGTAGGATTAATGAATGGTTGGGCCATTATGTTGAAGATGATGTTGGAGAGAGTTTAAAGGCATTTGTGTTCCATAGAGAGTAAAAGGATACAATCCTTATATATAGTTTAGAGTTCCAACGGCTGTATTTTGTTGGGGCAACTGTATAATCGGTAGTCAAATGAAGTACTTTAACTTCCGATTATACAGTTGCCCCAAATTTTGTTTTTGCAGAAACGTCATTTTTTTCGAATTTGGGAACTTGATAGGGTGTAGAATACATCCTATTTACTATCTATTGTTTATGCTTTCTTTGTTATTTTTCTTGTAAATTATGTATTTTACGTTTGTTTTGAGTTTTATAGCTACTCTGGAGTCGCACGGACGAAAAGAAGGAGAAATCACCAAAATTGAGCAAAAAGGGCAAATTTGTCATTTCACGAGGTAAACACTATCCGGAGCCCAGCCACGGTTAAGGGGCAACTCTTTTGGAAGAGCACTTTAGACAAAGCCGGCTATGGTTAAGGGGTTACCATCTAGGGTATCCCTTATCAGTTATCAGTGGGTGTACTTATCATTGGGGCATCCCCTAGATTATCCATTGGGGTGTCGTTAGCCATCCCCTACTATGCCCTAACCCTACATCTCGAGAACCTCTCCTCTTCTCAATCATTTTGTAAACCTGAAACGGAAATTGAGAGGAGAAAATAAGCAGCGACTGCTGCTGTTGAGACAGAGAGAGAAATCGAGAGATAGGAGATTCATATAAGAAGGTAGTGATTGCTGGAGAAGAACAGTGACGTTGAAAAGGGGATTTGATGTTGCTGTTACTACTTCAACTGACGAAACGAAGAAAAGGGTTCGACTTGTTCAGGGGATTAAGAAGATGATTGAGGTGGTGAAGGTGGATTGAAATTGGGTTTGTGTTGGTAATGGTACTGGACTCAGTGGAGATGGCTGCTGAAGAACTCAGAAATGAAGAAATTAAGGTTTTAAATGGAATTGAAGGTTGCGGTGAGCGTAATTGAGTAATGGTGGTCGTTGTTATAACGGTGGTGGTAATAAACCGCAAATTGGAAGATGGGAACTCTGCCGATCTGCTTGTCAAAATTGTGAGATGTTGATCTTTGTTAGAATTGCGGAAGAGGAATGGGGAGATTCAAGGGTTTTGAGCATTGAGAAGCAAATTTGTTGTTTGGGTAATGATTTACGGGCAATGGTGGTACGAGTTTGATTGCGGCTCGGATAGAGCAAGGTGGTGCGGGACAAGGTGCTTATGGAGATGGTGTATGGAACTGCAGGTGATGTGCTCTGGTTTGTGAAGGTTGAGTACGTATGTGAAGTCAAGGAAACCGTGGTGTTCAATGGCTAGTAGGTGGAATTGTGAAGACTGTTGTTGTCATTACGGGGGATGGAGTGTTGCAGCTGTGGGCTAATTGAGACTGAATGCCTGAATTACGTTAGATGTATGCCTAGGTGTGTCGCAGGAACAGAAGACCAAAAGAATGGCATGAAAATAGGCCGGAAATGCTCAGAAAACAGAGGAGGCTCTGTCGGATTTTCTACTCCGACGAGTCAACCCAGTGAGTTCGAGCCGTAATAAATCAGCCAGTTAGACCGAGTCAGACCAGCTGTCTCGGCTGACTACCTCTTACTTGACCCAGTTGACTAACTAAGACCGTTAGTTTGACCTAACTGTAACGGAATCTTGGACAGAATATTCCGTCGACAGAGAGAATTCTCAGGTGCCCGACTGTAACTTTTCCGGCCGGATTCCGGCCATAATACCAGTTTTCCGGCGAGCCAAAAATTCCAGATTTTCTATGGACTTCTCTCATGGGTGTGAAGACTTGGACTAGGAATTGGATGGAGAATTGGGCTCAAATTTGGAAAGAGAAGATGGAAGAAGAGAAAGACTTGAATTTGGAAATTGAATTGCTAAAGGAAAAGGATTCTATTCCTTGGAAGATTTGGAGAATATTGAAGCCTATAAATAGAGAAGTTTTCTACATCTTTTACACACATCTCTACACACACAACACTTTTCTTTTCTTATTCTTTGTGTGAACTCCTTAACATGAGTAGCTAATTTTATTATTGATTGAGGATGAATTCCTAGTTCTTAATTTATGTTTTGAGTTTTTGTTTTCAATTCTATCTTGAAGTTTTTCACATGATTATCGTTTGTTTTTACTAATAGGAATGATCTTAAAGACATTCATAATTGATTGATAGATTGTTTGGGTGGCCAACTAAATTGATTTGTCGATTTAATCTAATGCTAGTGAAAGTTAGGGGATAAGTAATCGTTTCTTGACTCTTTACATAAGTAGCAAACACGAGACCTTGCGAAGGGATTCCGTGGAGCAATTGTGTGTAGAAACAACGCTAGAAAGTGAACCAAGCGAACCGAGTTTAACTACTAGTACTAAACCTAAATTCATAGATCTTAATGCATTCAGGGAATTACATCTTGTAAGCGAACCTCAAGGTGGTTCTTTTGAATAGAATCGATAACTAAAGCGGACTTGTTACTCGGTGAAATTAGGGATTTTGGGGCTAGCTAAGCGGACTGCTATCCTACGGTTGGTGATAATTTGTGACTAATAACAAGTAGAAAAGAACATAACTTGATTCATTGTTTCAGTAACGAAGAAGGATTCCTTGGTCTTGTCTCTCTTATTGCTTTCAACTTTATCTTTTAATTGCTTTGTTTATTTTCTTTTGCTTTTTACACCCCCCTTTCGTGACAATTTTTACAACTAGAATCTCTTGCTCCTCGTGGGAACGAACTTGACTTCCATTATATTATTTTTAATTGAGTGGAAATATTAATTAATTTGATTGCACCTACGACACGCATCAGAACTAGAATAATCGGTAGCTAATAACCTACCGATTATACAGTTGCCCCAAATTTTGTTTTTGCAGAAATGTCATTTTTTTCGAATTTGGGAACTAGAATAATCGGTAGTTAATAAGACTTCCGATTATACAGTTGCCCCAAATTTCTTTCTTGGCAAAATCACCAATTTTGGGAATTTAGGATCTACTATAATCGGTAGTCTCGTGAGGTTATTTACCTTCCGATTGTCATAGAAGCCGGATGCGAGTTTGGCACAAAATCGATAATAATCGGTAGTATAATATAGTTACTAAGCTTCCGATTTCTGTGTAATAAGCGGGAAAAAAATTGCTTCCGATTGTGTAAGGGCATTAACGTATTCTCCGCGTTTTTGGACATCCCTTAACGGTGTATATGGGTTGGGAATAAAAAAGTCGCCCCTAATTCTTTCGGGGTCGCCCCTAAAAGTGCCAGGTTATTAAGGTCGGGTTTTCTAGAATTTGTTAAACTCTGTACATCTTATCTTATATTTTAAAAGTTTTTCCTACGTAATTTATTTTAATAATAAATCCTGGAATCCTAGTGCTAGCATAAATCCTGGCTAAAGCCTCCCAAACCACCGACGGAACCATGAATCCGCATCTTGGGGCTAAAATAAAAATCCACGCCTCCTAACAACAAGTATTATATAAACGGAAATGCTATTCACAGCTCCCTTCACAGCTCTATTTAGCATTCAATGCTAGGTGTTGAGAGGGTATTGGTCAGAGTTGTTAAGGAGGGGTCCACGGATGGATAAAAGGGTTCACCATGTGATAGATGTGGGGTTTAGATGTTGTTGAGCTGTGAGTAGTGTGTTGTTATAGAGTTGTGAATAGCATTTCCGTTATATAAATGCTCTAAATTCTAAAAGTATAACATAAGGTGAAAAAAGCGCTAGACGTTGCTTTACGTTTCCTGTGTATTTAAGGTTCAACTTAGGGACGTAGTCAGGTATTTCAACTTGGACCGATAAGCCAAGCACTATGGTGCTTGGTATCCCTTCCCTATCCCTCATATGTAGGGAAGGGATAGCATAAGGAAGGCAATCTCACTATGGTGATCTCTTTTCCCTTCCCTATATAATACGACTACTCGATAGCCGTATGAATAGTACCAAAAGGCTATTGAGTAGCCGTATCAGTCAACTCGTTGACTTGACCAATACGGCTATTCAGGAGCGACCTCCCTCGACCATTTCTTCTTCTTCCTTCTTCTTCTCTATTTTTCTCCTCTCCACAACCCCTTTCGATTTGAAGACTCTCTGGTGCTATTCAGGAGCTAAAATTCAATGAGTTTGTTCATTAGTATCCGGTGAAGTATTTTCCTTTTTCAATTTCGTGTTTCATCAACAAAATCCTCGAAGGTGAGTGTTTCAAATTTTAGGGTTTAAATTTAATTTGAGTTTGATTATGATTAAATTGGAGATGTTAGGTTGAGTATAATGTGTCCTTGTATGTTGTTTGATAGTTTGAGACATTGTTGATTGAATTTATGATATTTTGTTGATTGAATCAAAGAGGTTGTTGTTTATGAATGATTCTTGATTTAGATATGGTATTGTTATTGATAATTTTGGATTGATGGATGATTAAATGAATATGTATTATGTCTAGGGTAGATTGTTGGAAGAGAGATTGTATTTGGATGGATAATTTAGGATTGATTGATTATTTTGTTGTAGTTTGATAGATAATGTGGCTAATTTTTTTTGCTGGTCTTGTACAATATATATGCATTATAGAATTTTTGCATAAAATGGATTGTTTTGTGATGATTTTGTGTACATGTCTGTTGTAGATGTACTCCGACGATTTTGAACGAATTATGAATGATAGAATTCCGGTTTCTTTCTAAGAACATGGTGATCATAAACTGAAAGTCCCAATCTCGACATATGAGAGGCAGAAATCTCTGAAACATCGAGGTAGTGTAAGCCAACTTCATGAAATGTATACCGCAGTTTGTAGATTTCCACATGCTGGACAACTTGTAGACGACTGTGGGTTTGGTTCAATTTTCAAAATACATTATCCGAAACTACAAGACAACTGCCTAACTACTGGTATATTTGAAAGGTGGTGGCATACCACCAATACATTTCACTTCCCTAGTTTTGAAATATGGTTTACCCTATTAGACTTCACTCAAATTACCGGATTCCTATTGGCCAAGGAAATCACATATCTTTGGAAGAAATTAGTATGGACCAACTGCATCAGATTGCTCCCGAAACCATAGATTGTTTGCTCCCATATATTAACGTGTACGCTACAACAAGAAGAAGGAAAGGAGAATAAACTATGGACATATTGGGAATAGAAGAAGTTAGACAAGAAAACTTAGTCGACTTGAGATTTCAAATTGTGGATAGATGCAAGGGGATCAAGAAGAGATTGATTAAATTGTTTCTTGACCATAGACTCGGCCTAGAAAACGATGTTATATTTCGGGAGCAAATTGCAAGATGGTTTTTGATTTGGTGTTTTGGGAATATCCTTTTCCCAAACAAGAACAATGTTGTTGAGATTAAATGGCTTAGTATAATGAGGGATTTAAATGTGCTGAGGCATTATGATTGGGGTTCGGCGTTGTACGGTAGTATGTTATGGGGCTTGAATACCGGAGTAACGCGCAACAAGCCTGACTTGCAGTTCTTTTCGTATCGATTTGCATTATTTCCCTTTCTTCTTTCTCTCGAGCAGCTTCAATTTGTTGTTGTGTTTTCTCTAGCAACCTTTCCATAATTTGGTTTTGTTGTTGCTGACGAGGTGCGACTGTCATTTGGGAATCTTTTAGATAATCAACAAGTTTACTGCTCGCGACCTTTTTTTATTAATTTGGGCTTTTTTCGCTGCTCACGACTTGCGTTTATCTTATGTAAATCCACCTGACGACGTTCCAGGTATTGTACTTGGGTTCGTACTAGGGGTATATCCTATTGGAAAAGGGATACCGCTAGGGACATTATAAGCGTTTTGAATTTGATTTGCTAATGGAGTCTCAACGAATTGGCTTATAGGTGGATTTTGAGAAGATGGGGTCGGAGTACTAAACATATTAGAGAAATTTTCATGAATTTGATATGACGGAGGATTAGAATCTTGGTCCATATCTTCAGCTACACCTACTTGTACATTTGGTACATTTGGAACATCTTTCAGCAGTTCATACTCAGAATCTCGAGTTAAGTGTTTTTTGTGTATTTCAACATGAAAGCTTCTCGTAATTAACACCTACATCAATGTAAACAAACCATAAATAAGATACGCATAAATTAAACTATTTACAAACAACATATACAACAACTATAATGAACATATTTAGATAACATACCTGGTTAATAGAGTCCAAGCCCGGATTACTTGCAACGGCTCTTGCAACACAATCGGAAAAGTTATCCACTTCATTCTTGATTATGCCAAACCGATTAAGAACGCTTTTTGCAGTACGGTCGTGTTGATTCCCACCACAATCTTCCACAAATTTTTGAAAAAGGATTTCCCAGAAGTCATTCTTATCTTCATAACTGCTATAACCAAGAGCACAGTACTGAGTAACAATGTGATGATCTTCCAAAGTACTAAATCTCGTTTTATGTTCCTTTTTTGCTTTTGAGTCTCCGATATTGATGAGCAAAAAACATTTTAAAACTCTTACTTAAAGAAGAAAATTTAAGAAAATTTAGTGAAGAAAACTAATTATAAGAAGAGAGGATTTGGTGTGATTTGAGTAGAGAATTTGGGATTTATAGAGAATTTGGTATTTATAGAGGATTTTGAAAAAATAACCATTGGGATCCGACGGTGGAGAAGATAGAGCCGTTATTAATGATGGATGGTTATGATCGGGTGTGAGAGAGGTGTAAACGAAAAAAAGTCAAACAAATATTTTTATCGAAGCGAAAATGTTACGGCTACTCAGTATCCGTAAAGCGTAAAAAAATACGGCTACTGAGTAGCCGTGTGATTTCCCTTCCCTACAAGGCGGATCAGATGTGATCCTCCAAGTAGGGAAAGTGATGGATATCCCTACTCGTGTAGGGATATGGGAGACCATAGTGGATGGTTTTTTGGTTTTTTCCATACATATGATGGATAGGGAAGGGATGAGGGCAACCATACGTGCTTGGTCCAATTACCTGTATATTGAGGTTCAACTCAGTGACGTAACGTAATAAGGTATTTCAACTTGGACTAAAAATTATGTAAAATGGTATTATTCGGCCCAATAATTTTTGAATGTTATTTTCTATATCTTTGCATGTATTTTACGCAGGATCATGCAATTGTGAACTTCATTTAAGATGCGGATACAAAATTACAGATTAATCAAATTGCAAATACCAATTTTGTATATAATTCTCACATCACATCAACTAATTAGATATAAAATCAAATATTAAACCAACAAAATATAAATCTTAAGTTTTACATGAAGTTTAAATAAAGCTAATTTATAGTGAGATGGAATAAAGAATAGAGTTTCTGGAGACCAGAGAACTTCACAGCCAAAGTTTGATCGATCATCAACTGCTCAAATCTGAAATCCCCAAATTTACCTTACGACGACAGAATTAGAAGATGATCGATCGAAAACCAGAAAGAAAAAAATGTTGCAAAGGAATTAAGTTGAGACTGATATATATAAAATTCAACTATTATTTTAGGATGGGTTTAAATATATATTTTTTTGCGTTTTTTCCATGGACGAAACAAACTTTTTTGCCCTAGCCCGCATTGCTTCCGTCGTTGTCCCAAACTTCTTGTCGGGGATCTTCATCCAAGCCTAATTTTCTGCAATGGCATGAACTAAACACAAAAGTACTTTTATGGATGGGTACATAAAAAGCCTTCCTATGACAAATGGTTTGCGCAACATAATCTCATGGTTTCTGTCACATGCCCATTTAATCACCTAAAATTTTCATGGGACATGACCGACAATACTATGTGGTTCAGCGAATCAACTTCGCCCACAAGTACTCAGCCTTGCAAACTTGCATCAAAGTATGCATCTTCCTTCACTCATAAGGCTTTATGCATTTCTTTCTCTCTAACTCTTCATACCAATATAAGCATAATAGGTTTGCCATGCATCAATTCCAATTGTCAATCTCACAAAAATCAGCAACATAAGAACACAAAGATATATTGTAACAAACTCATTTTGTTGCACTAAAGGAAGATTACAAAACTTGGCCATCACATGGACCAAAACAAGCCATCACCCTCTTGGTAATGCCTTATTCTCTCAAAACATGAGACTAACTTTACAAACTCTCTCCTACTGATTTCTAATGCCTCTTGCACTATTTATATAGTAGTTTCATAGCCAAAAATCATGCACAATACTTGCACACGCATGGAACATCCATGTGTCCCATAGGGTAGTTTTCCTAACCGTCAATCTGCTTTTCAACTGCCACCTTTTGTGTTGTCAAGCTAAATGATGCCATATTTTTTCTTGGTGGTTAGAATACGCCAAACTTTGCTTCTTTAAAAATATCTCAACCAAAACCTTTGCTCTGGCATGCATGTGATGCACACACACTCGTAACTGATAGCTTAAACTCAAATTCGACAATCATTGCGCTACACTAAACTTGGTGTTAGAGGATTGCTCGGTCGAACTCACATGCGTTGCTATCTCAAGCATGTTTGTCAATGTTAGTGATCAAAACTATAAGTCTTGATTTCTAGTCTACTATAGCTAAGTCTCGGACTAGGATAAAAAGTGTAGTTGAGCTCAAGAATTCCATGGCAATCATCATACAAGACGAAGGACTACTCAAGGAACTGGTGGAACTTCATCGACTAAAAGGTATGTGGAGACTTGAACTTATCAATCACTCAAAAGTCTATCTACTCTATCTCCTATCTTGAGACAAAAGTCGTCTTGCTATATAGACTTTGATTATACACATTTGCTATTTCGAGCCGAGTTTATCTCGCCTATATATTTCTCTAAATATGTGTTGGTAAGCTTTCGCTTTGGCCTAGTTCATCTTTACCTAGTGACGAAAGTCATGTTATGTTTGAATCACTTTGAAAATGGCTTTGACGAAAAATGGTTTGTGAATAACAACTATATAACGTCCTCTAAGAATGTTTCAATGACTGAAATGAGAGTTTAGATTATATAACCAATGTTGGATATAAGCATTGTGTGGTAACACATATATGTATAAGTCATTTTTCCTTGAACCGAAGTTTGCGAACTTTGTTGATCAAGAGAACTAGGAACAAGAGTTGTGAACTCGGTCCGCGAATCGGCGGAAGTTCTCGACCCGAGAAAATCTCTTTGGAGTTTGAGAACTCGGGGAACTTAAGTCCGCGAACTAAGTCTGCGAACTTAAGTTGGTTATATCTAAAGACGATTGTTTGTGAACTTATATTTATATTAACTAAGGAATGCTAAATGCAAACCGTGGCTATAAAGTTCATGAACCGATTCGAGTGAATCAAATCGTTTTTGCTTCGATTGTGTCTTGTGTAGTTACATAAGATTTCCTTGCAATTGAACAACTCTCTATCTAGTTCATTTGAGTTATTTGAACTAGTTATGGTGAAGAAGAATATGGTTGATACGAAAGTGCTCATATGGCTAACCATTTGGTTAACTATTATTGAACCAACAAATGTACATATTTGGGTACGGTTACACAAACCTAAAATTGTGCATTTTATTTGTGTGTCACAAGCTAAGTTTTTGATCCAACGGTTGAAAGATATTAGCTTGAATCTAATCAGGTTTTCATCTAACGGTGAATATTGAATGTTTTGTTACCAAGCTAACATTGATTGCAAACCCTGATTTGAATGACTATATAAGGGAGAACTCTAGCAACTGGGAAACCTAATCCCCACACCTTCCGTGTGATACTAGTTGTATTAGCTAGAGTCGATTCTCCTTTAACCTTATGTTTCTTCTTGAAAACCAGGTTAACGACTTAAAGACTTCATTGGGATTGTGAAGCCAGACCGATATTACTTTCTCATAGTTGTGTGATCTGATCTTGCTGATTCTATCGTGTTGAGTACAATCGTAACGATTGGCTTGAGATTAATATCTCCGATAGGCAAGATATAAAAGTAGTCACAAACATCTTCGTCTCATCGTTTGTGATTTCACAATATCTTCTTTCGCCGCGTCGATTAAGATTATTGTGAGGTGATTGATAATACTAGGTTGTTCTTCGGGAATATAATTCCGGGTTATCAATTGGTTCATGTTCACCTTGATTTATCAAAAGACGGAACAAAACTTGTAGGTATTTTTGTGGGAGATAAATTTATCTATTATCATAGACTTTTCTGTGTGATACAGATTTGTTTATTAAAGTCTTCGACTTTGGGTCGTAGCAACTCTTAGTTGTGGGTGAGATCAGCTAAGGGAATCAAGTGCATAATATCCTACTGGGATCAGAGACGTTAGGAGTGTAACCGTACCTTGAATCAATGTGAGATTGATTGGGGTTCAAATACAGTCTAGACCGAAGTTAGTTTGTAGTAGGCTAGTTTCCGTAGCGGCTTAATACAGTGTGGTGTTCAATCTGGACTAGATCCCATGGTTTTTCTGCATTTGCGGTTTCCTCGTTAACAAAATTCTGGTGTCTGTGTTATTTTTATTCCGCATTATATTTTGTTATATAATTGAAACATCACAGGTTGTGCGTTTGAATCAATCAATTGGAAATCCGACCTTTGGTTATTGATTGGAAATTGATTGATCCTTGAACATTGGTCTTTGGCACCGTTCAAGTGATTTCTCTTGTATTCAATTAGACTCGCAGATTTATATTTGCTTGAGACAGAATTGAATCAAGAAAGAGAGATATAACTCTTTGATATACTTTTTATAGATTGAGTCTTGTTGATTATCTTAAAAGTATATTGGAGTTTGTCCATACAGATTGCTAAGCGAAATATTGGGTATGGTTGTTGTACCCCCGCTTTTTTAATTGGTATCAGAGCAGGCAAACACATGTAAAAACCTTATAAGTCGGTGTTTGTAGCGATCTGACTCTATGGACAGTAAAGTCTCTAGAAACGCTTCACCAGGTTTAAAAACCAATCATTGAAGAAGTTCTAATAAACTGGTTATTCCCCATAAAAGGTTGGATGAACAGATCCGGATCAACTCTGATCTTGTTGCAGAAATTACAATACTTAAGGATTTGAAATCTATCAAAATTCCCTTGATTGATCTGAATAACTCCAGTTATTCCTCTCTGAAGAATAGTCGTAAGTCGATAATAAACAACGTTCAGATGTTGTGAAAACTGATATGACTCATAACTTCTCAGATAAACTTAAAGGTGTTGGCCCATGTTTGTTTTGTGATTCCTCCAATCACTTTCAACATACTTGTATGTCCTTCCAAAAGAGTCTAAAAGTTGCAAGTAATCTCCATAAGAAAACTAAACAACTTACTGCTTCTCTAAAAGGGCGTATGATGTAGTTTTTACAGTGGTAAGAAAAGTGGTTCGTTAAAGACTTGTAGAGATTTGATTTTAGACTCAAGTTTCGAAAACTAAAAATAAAGAAAACTAAATTGAAGTTGTTATCAAGATTTTAAGAATACTGAGGCTAAGATTCCACTATTTTCCAAGTTCAAAGCGATTTAACCAAATATTTATATTCATGCAATTTTCTCGTTCAATTTGATTCTAAACTATTGCAACAAATAGATTCTCAAAATAACAAGTGTAAATCCGAAGCATAGTGTAGTAGCAGGAATTCCCACACTACACCCCTTACTCGATTTTGCTTAATTAATCCATTAGAAGATGTAAGATCAAGAACATTTATTGATTGAATTCATGAAGTGTTTACACAGGAAAGTAGAATTACACTAAGAAGTTAAAACACTCTTAAACTTTCTCTCTCCTAATGACTTGCCTAACAATTCCAAAAAGATCTCTCCCTTTACAACAGACTCACTCGACCCTTTATATAGGGTAATACATAGTGAATGACAGCTAAGCTATCCTTTATTTTCGGGAATGTCTCGCGAAGTGTCGCCAATGTACGACTATTCAATCTCGCGACACTTCTTAACCTCGCTTGAGTTCCATATCTTTAATTTGTTTTGTGTGTCGTTTCTCATCGCGTCGTTTATTTTAATTTCTGCGACTCCCTCGCGGTACCGTCGTTTATTGATCCCATGAGCCCTATGTGTTGCGATATTATGATCCTACATCTTGCCTCTTTTTCCTTGAATATTGCTTGAAGAGCGATCTTTAAGGAAAAATCATTGTTGTAGTAATCTTTGGTCTTTTTGATGAGGGAATGAGCGGAAGAATACTTGTACTTGAAAAGTACGTACTTGCCTCTATTCTTTTGCGAAGTCCGAAGCTCCTATATTCGAAGTGTCATTTCTTGCCTCATGTGTTACAGAGAATAATCGATTTCGCAATCTTTTCTCGCCTATTAGGAAATATGCCGTATATTTGAATTCTGCTAAAATTCTTTTCGTCAAGTTTCCTTGGATTTGGGTAGTGACCGTTTACACGTGTCTATATTTACCTCTTTAGGGTGCATTTAATGTTATCCGGTCATAATATTTTTCTCATCTATTTATAGGAGCACTCCCTGTGAAGAATTTTCCTTTTCCTTTTCATCTTCTTCATCGTCTGCAAGTGTTCTTCTTCTTCATCGTTCTGCAAGCGTTTGCTTATTGCTGTCTCTTACCGTCTTCTTCACCACTTTAGCTATTCTCTACCAGTTGTTACTCTCATGACGTCCAGGTTTGTTAATTTTGCCATATCTGGCTGGTTTTGTTGTTGATCAGATTTGAGATTAACTTTCTTTGTTGAAATCACACTGGTATGATTAACTTTGTAGTTCTTTTTCTGCCATTGTTGTTTAGCAAGAACCAACCCAGAACTAGATTTATCGTGAAGGACCCTCTTCTTTCTTTGGGCTCGCCATCGAAATCTACTTCGCAAGAAGAACCCCTCGCACAACCAAAGCCCACTTCGCGAGCAAAATCTATGGCTTCAAAAAGACAGTCTGCAAGTGACAAGGTATTCAAGAAACCTTTAATTTGTCAACAATACGTTGTTGCCTCTGTTTCTTATTTAATTTGTCATTCGCAGGATGATAAAGCTACTGGTCATGTTCCCAAAAGGCCTCGCTACTCCAAACCTGTTACCCCTAACGTTCCATTTCCTTCATTCTCTCCTTCATCTCCTGCTGCGAAATCTTCGCAAGATAATTTTGTGCCCCCTTCCCCTGGTAATATCACCAACGACAATACTTCTATGCCTCAACTCCTCATAGATCAAGTTCCTTACAACTGTCCTACTACAAACGATCTTATACCTCCTCCTGTTATCAATGTCCCTGCTATTTCTACAATCAGTTCTCTCCCTGAAACCTCCTCTTCTCAAGAGGTTCCTTTGACAAAGGACGACTCGTCTTCTTTGTTTGAACAGATTCCTCTAACTGCGGAAAATTTGGAGGGGATAGATGTGGCCTTTAAAGTCCTTTCTGATCTCGTGAATGACGCCAAAAAGACTTCTACTGATCCTGTCAAATCTAATGTCTGCGAGATTTTAAGTAAGCACCTTGATTCTGATAAGGTCTCGCAAGCATCTTTGGTTCATGAGATTAATAAGTTGAAGGATGATCTCCAAGTTATGACCGCGAAGTGCAATAGTTTTCAACTTGAAAATCAGAAATTTCACAACCTCTCGCTGGATCGTGACAATCTTTTCAGAAAAAATGAGGAGTTAAAAGGTATACTCTCGCAACTCCCCCCTTTTCTTTTTTTTTTTTTTTTTTTTTTTTTTTTTTTTTACAACTCAAATTCTTGTTCGCCCTCCAAGCATTAAACCAGAAACGAATAATGGAGATATATCAGATGGAGTCCATTATTGAAGAAGTTCGAGTTGAGAGAGATGGTTGGATGGAGCAATATAATCTCTTAGATAATCTTCATACTTATGCGCTGATCAAATAAATAACTTGTCGAAAGAGAATTTTGATTTATCGCAAAAGCAAGACTTGTTAAGTAATGATTTATCTCGCCTCTCTTATGCTTTGACTAAATCGATTTGGAGTTGCAAACTTTATCGAGATGAGAATCGAACTCTTTCGCAAGAGAAACGTTCTTTGTTGAATAAGGTGGCGAACTATTCGCAGCAGCAGTATGATGCTTGTCAAAAGTTATGTGAAGAACACGAACAAGTTAAACATACTTTGAAAAACCAACTTGAAGAAATTATCACGAGAGAGATAAACTTATTCAAGGTAGAATAACGTTGAGTGTAAAAGCGAAGCAATTCCAAGAACAATGTGTCAATTTAGAAAAATCCAACTCTACTCTGGCGAACGAAAACTCCATACTTGTTTCCAATGAAAGGAATTTGCGATCTCGACTGAAAGGCTTAGTGGGAGATTCATTTGATGATGTCATGGACCGCTTGGGGAATAATTTCAGTGACTTTAATTCAACATCTTTCTTCTCAAAAGGAAGGTAGTCAAATTATTTGACTATCTTAATTTATGTGTTTATTCCATGAATGCTTTACTACCCCGAAAATGCCAATAATGTTCGATAAGAATTTTCTCGATCTTGTGTATTTGTTATGCGGACTCGAGAGAAAGCTTCGCTCCACTATTTCCACCCTCAGGTCTGATTATTCTAAAATTCGCAAGGAAAATGGACTACTCTCCTCGCATCTTGCTCGTTCTCGCGACCGTGCAGAGCGAAGATTTGATTATATGTCTTATTGTAAGGACATTGATAGTAAGAATCGTCAAAAGGCATTACTTCGCCAGTTCTCTCTAAAGGCGGAAGTTCTTGTGAATAACATTTTGCTGTCGAAGTCTCTTGATCCTATTCACGTCGCTCCTTTGGAAGTAAGTGATGATGAAGTTCCTAATGCTCCAGATAGTGATTATGAATATGAAAGCTGCGAAGATCTCCCTGATAAGGAAGTCGTCGATGAAGATCCAAGTAAAAAGACTCGATGAAAATCCAAGATTCGGTGAGAATGAAGGTAATGAAGACATTTCGATGAAAATCAACCAATTGGAGGAGGCGAAGGCGATAAAGGCGCGAGTAAAAGTCTCAACCATCCTCTCGTATTTGATAATGTTGATGTGGAGAGTTAAATGCTCTTTGTAATTTGCCAGAATTCCTTTTTGTTCGAGTGACTTAACTCTTTTGATTGAGTAATTTCCATATTTCTTTCTTCCTTTCTTAAGTAAGATCACCTTGCGAGCATGTTCGCTCATTGAATCTTTTATTAAGTAAATCCATCCCAATCAGGGATTTGATTTTAATTCTTCTCATTGCGACAAAGTCGCAGGCCGCCTTTACATTTTCATGCAATGGCCCATTGACCTTGCCTTATCATTTTTGTGTGGTCTTCCAAGTCAGACCTCCCTAATTAGAGGTCTTCCCCTGCCACCTTTCATTGCGACAAAATCGCAGGACGTCTTTACATTTGCATGTAAAGACCCATTGATCTTGCCTTATCATTTTCCAAGTATTTTTGCCTCTGCAGGATATTTTAGTTGCGACAATATGACAGGCCTATATATCCTTGCGAACACATAGCCCCATGACATTGCCGTCCTGCGACGAAATCGCGGGGACGTCCGTACACTTTCATGTAAAGACCCATTGATCTCGCCTTACCCTCGCGTTAGTATTATTGCCTCTGCAGGATCATTGCACAAATATGACGAGCCTAAATTCTCTTGCGAGAACAGAGCCTCATGACATTTGCGATCTGTTTTGACACCCCCTAATGGAGAGCGTCGCCCTTATCATCTCCCCGGTTGCCCCTTCAAGGAGGCGAAACATCGGCCATACAAGACTAGCTCCTCCCATCCGGTCTTAACAACAACCGGTTGTTTTCGTGAGCCTCTTATCCCTTATACCTATATGGTTTATGGTTACGAGACTCGCACCCTAAGTGGAGTTTTCTTCGGGCGAGTGCAACATATGCCAAGACTTGCCAAGAATGGCCGGGGTAGGTTCATCCATCTCGGGCACTCGTCTCAACCGTGTACCTCGGCGCCTTGAGCATACATCGACTCCTAAGAAGAGACCCTCGGTCGCCCAACCAGGGTATAACCTACATATATAGTTGGGAATCCAAGGTACCTCTTAGGATAGGCTTTCATGGGCCCCAAATTTCCATGACTCAGGCTTCAGGAGCGGTGTAACCTTCCCCCTGAGCCATGTCGAGAATACGAAGAGCGATCTTTAAGGAAAAATCTGTTGTTGTAGTAATCTTTGGTCTTTGCTGATGAGGGAATGAGCAGAAGAATACTGTACTTGAAAAGTACGTACTTGCCTCTATTCTTTTGCGAAGTTCCGAAGCTTCTTTGAGATATATACGAAGTATCGTCTCCCATCACTCCTCATACTTCTCTGCGAGGGGAGGAGTATCATAAAAGTTTTTATAATATTCTTGCCGCGACTGCTTATCTTTACACGGATTTTGATTATTAATGTCTTTTCTCGACACGTCTCTTTCAACCGCTTATTCTTGACCATTCATGTCTCTTCGCATTAAATGACCTCGTTTTTCTCGAGGATCTTTTTCCCTATATATAGTTTTCTTTTCCCCTCCTTTTCATTCTTTAGTTTCTCTCTCGCAACCTTTCTTTGACTCTCTCCTTCCGCAATTTGCGCTCCCTAGCTACCGCAAATCTTTTCTTCATCCTTTCTAGCGCTGATCTTAATCTTCAATCTTCCATCCATTCCCATACCGATAAATGGCTTTCATCGATCGTGCATACAAAACTTCTTTTGAAGAAGTTCAACGAAGTTGCTCGAGAAGGGTTTTACTCTATCAACCATTCCCCGATCAAGAACCTTCATCTATTCTTTCGCAAAGCTTTTCTCACGATCATCAATGTGATGATCAAAAGATTATAGTCTCGCTCGGTCGACTTCTCGCGGGACTTCCTATTCCTTTGTACAATCGAGTTGCCTTTATTTTATGAAATTTTGGCCCATGAAAAATTCTCTCGGGCCTGTTTATCAATTAAGTGGCGATTGTATTCGCTTTGATGCTTGAGTTCGCGAACCGCGGTGCAGGCAAAGGATCTTTATACTCTAACTCGTCGAAATCCCAAATTCGCGAGACTTGGAAATAGTTTGTTGAGAAATACCTTTGTGGAAAACTTTTTTTGAAAATTACTCGGTGATAACTATGGTGAATGCGAAATCTCATTTGGGGCGTTCTTTGAAGAAAAAGGATAATGTCTCGAGGATAAATTGCTCATGCGGGATATTGATTGGCACCGGGTAATAATACTACTCCTCGCCACTCCAAAGATGAGAAATGGTGGGTTGTACCCTTGATTTTAAATGGTCCTTATATCGCGGGCCCACGTTCTTCCTGCGAATCTCGCAGGTATCATCCTTGGGAATTCAAATGGCCTCGAGAAGAAGAAAGAGGTATGTTTCCGACTTCAAATTTGGCTTTCGTAACTTTCTTTCTATAATTGCTTGAGTTTGTGAAATCTCTCGAGATAGCCGAGTTGAGAAGAAGCTACAAAAAGGATCCGTCGGAGGATACTCGACATTGCTTCGATCGCTTACGAGTGAAGTAAGAATCACTTCCTTTCTTCTTATTTAAAACAATATTGTTGCCTCTGTTTCTTATCTTTACGCGTATGCGAAGGTTGGAGTTGAAGAAACTATTCTTTGCGAAGATTAAAAGTAAGGGTAAAACTGTCGCTCGCAAGGGTAAATCCTTTGCCCCCTTAACTAAGAAGCGAAAGGTCCAATCCTCTTCTCGCCTTAGCTCAAGCTCCGAATCTTCTGACGAGGATAACCATGAATCGAATCTTTCTCTCGCCAAGAAGATTCCATCGACCCGATTCTTCCATGGATCGGTTATCCAAAGATCTTCTCGGTTGTTTCCAAGGAATGGGAGATGCTCCCCTAGCATCTCTTTGCGGGGCTCTCGCAAACGTGTGTAATGCTTCTTTACTGGAAGGCAATAATTCATTCAATGGAGTCTCTAGAGTTGTGTCTCCGACCTTTTGAATGCACTTGGGTCTCTGGTATGTGTACAGTCATACTTCCCTGCTAACTTTAAATTGTTTAAGTATATATATATGTTTTAATGATTTTTCTATCTTCTTTTATAGGTTGGAAGAACTTCCTTTGTAGTTGCCTCAGACCTTGAGAGAAGACGCAACAATCTTGAAAAGAAAAATTTGCAATTGAGCAAGAAGATTCAAGAATTAGAGACCGAAGTTGCGTCATCTCGCGATAAAGACGAGAGAATTCAAAAGTTAAACACCGAACTTGACTCCCAAAAGGATAAGGTGTCCACTCTTCAAAACGCCAATCAGCAACTTTATGGTATAAAATTTTTCCTCCTTTTACTATTTTTTATTTTATCGGTCGCATATTGCTACCTAACTTATTACTTTCGCAGATGTATATAATCTCTCCGATGAGGCTATTCTTCTCCATACATTTCCGATCCTATGGATAATAATCTTCTTCTCGCTCACCTCAACAACTCTTTAAGTAGTTCATCGAATGAATTAACTCTCTTTCATTAAATGAACTTCGGACCAAATATCGTCTTTTAGAAATTGAGCATAGATCTGGTTTAAGTCTGCCAATCAATTTAAACGAATGTTTCTCGAGTCCCATAAAGAAACCAAAATTTTGAGGAAGAAAATTAGTGACCATATAGATGATAAAGATCGCATTGCCAATAATGGTGCACAGGCATTAGCAACATTTCAAAAATCTCTCCTTGAATTACAAATTGAGCGAGATGAATTGCTTCGCCAGAATTCCTTGCTTAGTGAGCGAGAAGATCAAATTCGTTCTCTCCTTGTTATAAACAGTGATGACGAATTCGCTCAGGCTGCGAAAGTTTTAGATAATGCCGAGAAATAACCTAGGTGTTGATGTTAGTCTTCACGTAGAGCATACTTCCTTGGTTAAAGATATGATATCTAACGAGAGAAGGTTGCTTATTATACCTTATTACTTCTTATTTCGTAGTATTGCTTGTAAATTGTTAACTTGTTATTTCTTATTTGCGAGAATCCGAGAAGAAGCTTCAAGTTAGAATTAGAGCTTGAATCGAAAAGAACAACTCGCCGGGAATTTTCGGCGAGAATTGAAGAACTCGAAACCGAAAAAGAACATTTCGAAAGAATCTCTCCTTCGCGAGAATAGATATTCCGGAGTTGAAGAAACAATTTCTAACGACAAAGTGGAGAATTTTAGCAATGATCTTTTGTTCGTTTTTTCGCAATGGAGGCATGGAGTATGTTTGTAAGGACCACAATATCCCTCGCATTCATATCCCTGTCTCCTTGAAAAGGTTCTGAGAATCTTCTGTCTCGGACGTTTCGATAGCGAGGTGGTGAAGAAGAAAATTAAAGCGATGAGAATAATCGGATGAAGAATCGAGATGAAGAATAAGAATCGCCAAAGAGATAACTCTTTTTGTTTTCTTTTACGCTTGTAATATCTGTACATCTCTGTATCCTTATTATAGTGTATTTCTTTGATTTTTCCCCTCCGAATTCAATCTTCACTTCCCTTTTTTTGGTAGTTCTTCCTTGTAATATAATTGGCTAACATTATTGATGTATAACTCTTTCATCAGAAGATGAATAACAATATTCCATCTTTTCCATTCCCATACTTGCCTCTGCTATTTATCTTCAGATGGAAGATTTTAATTGTCCTCATGTATGTTGTTTTTGAAATATATCGTTGCGACAAGGTCGCAAGCCGCCTTTATGCTTTCATGCAATGGCCCATTGACCTTGCCTTATCATTTTTGTGTGGTCTTCCAAGTCAGACCTCCCTAATTAGAGGTCTTCCCCTGCCACCTTTCATTGCGACAAAATCGCAGGACGTCTTTACACTTGCATGTAAAGACCCATTGATCTTGCCTTATCATTTTCCAAGTATTTTTGCCTCTGCAGGATATTTTAGTTGCGACAATATGACAGGCCTATATATCCTTGCGAACATAAAGCCCCATGACATTGCCGTCGTGCGACGAAATCGCAGGACGTCCGTACACTTTCGTGTAAAGACCCATTGATCTCGCCTTACCCTCGCGTTAGTATTATTGCTCTCGGGATCATTTGCACAAATATGACGAGCCTAAATTCTCTTGCGAGAACAAGAGCCTCATGACATTTGCGTCTGTTTTGACACCCCCCCTAATGGAGAGTGTCGCCCTTATCATCTCCCCGGTTGCCCCTTCAAGGAGGCGAAACATCGGCCATACAAGACTAGCTCCTCCCATCCCGGTCTTAACAACAACCAGTTGTTTTCGCAGCCTCTTATCCCTTATACCTATAGGGTTTATGGTTACAAGGCTGCACCCTAAGTGGAGTTTTCTTCGGGCGAGTGCAACATATGCCAAGACTTGCCAAGAATGGCCGGGGTAGGTTCATCCATCCCGGGCACTCGGCTCAACCGTGTACCTCGGCGCCTTGAGCATACACCGACTCCTAAGAAGAGACCCTCGGTCGCCCAACCAGGGTATAACCTACATATATAGTTGGGAATCCAAGGTACCTCTTAGGATAGGCTTTTATGGGCCCCAAATTGCCATGACTCGGGCTTCGGGAGCGGTGTAACCTTCCCCCGAGCCATGTCGAGAGATACCCCCATTATGACGCACTTTAGGTCTTACATTTGCCTCTTACGAAATGTTATTCGCGAACTAGGGTGTACGCCATAAAGGTTCGTCCCATTCTTTTACTCATTCATATTTGTTAAATCATTCAATCATTCATGTTTCATTATTTCTTTGATTCTTGTTTGCGAAGTATTCGCACAATTTGTATTTTCATTTTTCTTTCTTAATTGAATTCCCATATACTCTTGGCTGCGAGATTCTCGCACATCATTACTTCAATTGCTACTTTTTCTCCTGTTTTTGTTGATTATTCACTTCTTATGCCTTTTGCTCCTCGTATCCTTTGCTTCTTTATTACCATAATATTCGCTTTGTCTCTAGGCACTCACCTCGCGAGGTATGTTCAGTCCTTACTTCTATGGCATCCACCATCAATTTTTCTTTTCTCTGCTCACCTCTCACATGTTGTTTCCAACCTTTTCTTTTGGCATTCCTTTCTTGCGACTTTCTACATCTACTTCATGACATTGTTGCGACTCCTTCCAATCACCCCTGTATAATACCAATGCCATTTGGATGTGGGAATTTAATACATTGATGATATGTTGACGCGACTCCCAAGATTTCATGAAGCCATGGCCTCCCAATCAGCGCATTGTATGGAGATTCCACGTCAACCACACGAGAATAAAATATCGTTGATAATCCTTGTAGAGGTATTCTCATGTGAACCTCTCCCTTTGGTTTGTTTGCGGTGCCATTAAAGCCATATATCTTGTATGTAGAGGGGATCAAATCTTCATCTTTTCCTCCCATCGTCTTGTAAGTATGGTAGAAGAGAATATTCACTTAGAACTTAGGTGTCGATTAAGATTCGATTGATCGCTTGACAAGCTTACGCCTCATCATCTTCTCCATCAAGCTGGTTTCGGGTTAATCTCTAGTTTCACAACCAACGGGCTATCATGTGTTTCTCTTCCTTTTGGCACTTCATCCGCAGAGAGAAAGAAATAGTCTTGTTTGCCATTTTTCTAATCTGCGTCGTTCTCGCCGGGCTCATTATTTCTTTATCATCGGCATCTCTCGCAAAGACTCTTACCGAGCACGTTGTCATGAAAATCTTCGATTGTGCGATAAGAGTGGACGATAGAGTTGCAATTCAAATTTTTGGCTTTCGTTCCGATTTCTATCACAAATGTTTCCTTTCCTTTCGCTCGACACATTGTGCATTTCGGTGGTAGTGGTAATGTCCGGCCTTTTTCTTCTCCTTTTAGAAAGTGATTGACTTCCCTTGATCAATCATCCGAGAATAATTCTCTTTACGTTTTGCGATCGTTTGTTTGATGTCCATGGAAGCGATGGTAAGAACAAAACTCATGACTTACGTCGCTTTGGTGGTGGTTCCATCCCAACGTTCCAAGGTCTTTGGTACATTTTCCATCATAAGTATAGCTTCCCGGATCTTTTCAACGCTAGCATTCGGTGGAGGCATCTTAACTGTTCCCATACTATTCGTGACTTCTCTGCCCTCCACGGTTATTTTGCCTTCGTCCACCATAAGTTTCTTGCACATGATCTAACCTCGAATCTTATTATTCTTCATTACGGTTGTAGTAGTTCCTTTCTCGCTCAAACTCTTCTTGATCGTGGCTTCCCAGGGCTACCATCTTCTTTGTTGTCCCTCATCGGCTTTCCTTGCTTGCTTGTCCTTGCGAAGTGCTCGCCCTTTGTATTTATGAATTGAGGCGGCAAGCTTGCGTTTGGCGTTAGAACTTGTGTTCGCGATTGGATAAGAATTCATTTCATTCTGTCTTTCTTCTAAGGCAATATATTCTTCTGTAATTCTCGTGGTTACGCCATCGTGATTGTATTTTTGATTCTAAAAATTTGAATGTATAACAAGTTAGTCGCGAAGAGAGCATTCACGAATGAGAGTATGAGATATCTTTCCTCAACCCGATCTGCCATTTCGCTACACATGGTCCTCCATCTTATTGTCAATTGCCTCAAGCTCTCGCCAACCCTTTGTTTCAACCCGAATACATCTTCAATACACAGTCGCGAAGAGTTGTTACTTATGTATGCTCTAGGAATGTGGCTTGTAAATGATTAAATGATGTGATTGTGTTCCTTGGTAGACCCTCAAACCATTTTAGTGCTTCTCCAATTAGGCTTGACGCGAAATATTTACACAGTATAGCATCATGATTCTCCCATTGCAACATACACCTCATATAGGCCTTGATATCTTTGTATCGCACGGAGTTGTTCCATCGAAGATGTTTGTTAATGCAGGGAGATTGCACTTAGGAGGTATTCCTCCCATCCGTACTTCTAGCGTGAAGGGGTTCTTCGCGGCTTTACCTGCGATGGCTTCGTCCAATTGTTTCCTTCCTCCTTCCCTTCTATTGTTCAAATAATCCTCTCATTTCAACCAGTTCTCTTAAGATTTGTTCATTTGCCTCTTAATTTGATTCTCTTGGTCTTTTTAGCTCGCTTCTCTCCTTCTTCGCTCGTGCCTATTTTGACCTTCCCCGCTCGTTATTTTCTCCTCTTCTTTCCTCGCGACGCTCTTCTTCGTTTCTTTCGCCAATTCGCACGCCATTATATCGATTGTTCTCTCTTCTTGGTTGCCTCTCGGCTCTCATCATCTCTGCACCCTCTCATATTCTTCATTAATATTTCTATTGGTACGATTTTGTTCCCTCCTTCTCTCGCAGTTGTCATGGTTATTCTGCCGGATTGCTTCTTCCATCTCTTGATTTTCCATTTCTGCTCTCATTCTTTCTCTTTCGCGAGCTAGTCGCGCTTGTTCAATGTAGTGTCTCTCAATGTCATCTTCGATCTCTTGGTTTCTTCTCAATTCTTCTCTCCCATGCAAGATTATTCTCCTTCAGCACTGGTCATTCGATTCTTGGAGTTGCATGTTTCCTTGATTTTCCCTATTCCGCTCATTTTGAAGATTTTCGGGCTGAGGAATATAACGATCTTCTATTTCCCCTCTTCTCTCGCCATGCTCTGTATTCGGATTTTGTGTTTCTTCCTCGGTACTTTCTGTTGGTAGAACTCTCCTTCTTTCTTCTCTATTCGATCTTGAACTTGATCTCACGCTACTTCTAGATCTCCTACTTTGCAATCTCATATTTTCCATCCTCAATTCATGATTTTGTCTTGTCAAATTTGCTCGCTCCTCTCGCTTCTAATCGTCTCTCTTCGTGTATTGTTTGTCTCAATCTTTCTAATGCCACTTCTTCGTTTTCTAGATTCATCTCTCCATTCATCCCTTGTTCACCTCCTCCTTGTCCATTGTTCACCTTCTTGCTCCTCTTCCCTCTCGTCTTAGAATCGGACCTCCAAGTATGTACACTTACTCTATCATAATCCTCGGCCGCGTTTGCTCTTTTGGGGAGATTGGTGGCTGGTTTTGATCTTCTCCATCATTTCTCCTATTCACCCTTGATGATTCTCCGTTTCATTCCTCCTTTCTCCTCCAAGTCTCCCACTTCTTCTTACAATCGTTGGTTGCCCTTGTACATTTCTTCTTCTAGCCATTTTTCTTTTCCAATGAATTCTTGAGTATCTTCTCCAAATCTTTTTGTTAATCCAAATTCCTTCCAATTTCTACGTCAATCTCTCGCTGAGTCCCTGTTTCTAGCGCATATGTAGTAGCAGGATTTCCCACACTACACCCCTTACTCGATTTTGCTTAATTAATCCCTTAGAAGATGTAAGATCAAGAACATTTATTGATTGAATTCATGAAGTGTTTACACAGGAAAGCAGAATTACACTTAGAAGTTAAAACACTCTTAAACTTTCTCTCTCCTAATGACTTGCCTAACAATTCCAAAAAGATCTCTCTCTACAACTGTAGTAGCAGGTTTTCCCACACTACACCCCTCACTATATTTTGGTTAATTAGTCCCTTGAAAGTTGCATAATTGAGAATGTTTATTGATTAATTTCACCAGTTGTTTACACAGGAAAAGTAGGATTACACTTAGCAAATAAAATACTCTTGAACTTTCTCTCTCCTAATGACTTGCCCAACAATTCCAAAAAGATCTCTCTCCCACAGACTCACTCGACCCTTTATATAGGGTGATACATAGTGGATGACAGCTAAGCTATCCTTTATTTTCGGAAATGTCTCGCGAAGTGTCGCCGGTGTACAACTATTCAATCTCGCGACACTTCTTATCCTCGCCGGAGTTCCACGCCTTTCAACTATTTTGTGTGTCGTTATTTCCCATCGCGTCGTTCATTTTAGTTTCCTGCGACTCCCTCGCGGTACCATCGTTTATTGATCCCGCGAGCCCTATGCATTGCGATATTATGATCCTACATCTTGCCTCTTTTTCCTTGAATATTGCTTGAAGAGCGATCTTGAAGGAAAAATCCGTTGTTGTAGTAATCTTTGATCTTTGTTGATGAAGGAACGAGCAGAAGAATACTGTACTTGAAAAAGTACGTACTTGCCTCTATTCTTTTGCGAAGTTCCGGAGCTTCTATGATATATATATGAAGTATCGTCTCTTATCTCTCCTGCGAGGGGAAGAATACCATGAGATTTTTACAATATTGTTGCCGCGACTTCTTATCTTTGATTTTTGTACTTTTACACGGATTTTGATTATTAATATCATTTCTTGACACGTCTCTTTCAACCGCTTTTTCTTGACCGTTCATGTCTCTTCGCATTAAATGACCTTGTTTTTCTCGAGGCTCTTTTCCCCTATATATAATTTTCTTTTCCCCTTCTTTTCATCTTTTAGTTTGTCTCTGCAACTTTTCTTTGATTCTCTCCTTCCGCAATTTGCGCTCCTGCTACTGCAAAGCTTTTCTTCATCCTTTCTAGCGCTGTTTTTAATCTCCGATCTTTCATCCATTCCCATACTGATAAATGGCTTCCATCAGTCGTGGATACAAAACTTCTTTTGAAGAAGTTCAACGAAGTTGCACGAGAAGGGTTTTACTCATCAACCATTCCCGATCAAGAACCCTCATCCATTCTTTCAGAAATCTTTTCTCCGATCATCAATGTGATGATCAAAAGATAATAGTCTCGCTCGGGTCGGCTTCTCAAGGACTTCCTATTCCCTTGTACAATCTGAGTTGCCTTTATTTTATGAAATTTTGGCCCATGAAAAATTCTCTCGGGCTGTTTATCAATTAAGTGGCGATTGTATTCTTTGATGCTTGAGTTCGCGAACCGCGGTGCGGTGCAAAGGATCTTTATACCCTAAGTGCGAGAAATCCCAAATTCGCAGATTTGGAAATAGTCATTGAGAAATACACTGTGGAAAACTTTTTTGAAAATTACTCGGTGATAACTATGGTGAATGCGAGATCTATTTGGGCGTTCGTACGAAGAAAAATGATAATGTCTCTCGAAGATAAATTACTCATGCAAGACATTGATTGGCACCAGGTAATAATTCCTCTCTCGTCATTCCAAAGATGAGAAATGGTGGGTCGTACCCTTGATCTTAAATGGTCCTTACATCGCGGGCTCGCATATTCTTCCTGCGAATCTCGCAGGATATCATCCTTGGGAATTCAAATGGCATGAGAAGAAGAAAGAGGTATGTTTCCGACTTCAAATTTGGTTTTCGTAATTTTCTTTCTATAATTCTTTGAGTTTGTGAAATCTTTCGGATAGCCAAAGTTGAAAAGACCCATTGATCTCGCCTTACCCTCGCGTTAGTATTATTGCCTCTGCAGATCATTGCACAAATATGACAAGCCTAAGTCTCCTTGCGAAAACAAAGCCTCATGACATTTGCGTACATTTTGGCACTCTCCCTAATGGAGAGCACCGCCCTTATCATCTCCCGGTTGCCCCTTCAAGGAGGCGAAACATCGGCCATACAAGACTAGCTCCTCCCATCCGGTCTTGACAACAACCAGTTGTTTTCGCAGTCTCTTATCCCTTATACCTATAGGGTTTATGGTTACGAGACTACACCCTAAGTGGAGTTTTCTTCGGGCGAGTGCAACGCATGCCAAGACTTGCCAAGAATGGCCAGGGTAGGTTCATCCATCCTGGGCACTCTGGCTCAACCGTGTACCTCGGCGCCTTGAGCATACACTGACTCCTAGGAAGAGACCCTCGGCCGCCCAACCAGGGTATAACCTACATATATAGTTGGGAATCCAAGGTATCTCTTAGGATAGGCTTTCATGGGCCCCAAATTTTCATGGTTCGAGTTTCGGGAGCGGTGTAACCTTCCCCCGAACCATGCGAGAGATACCCTTATATGACGCACTTTAGGTCTTACATTTGCCTCTTACGAAATGTTATTCGCGAACTAGGGTGTACGCCATAAAGGTTCGTCCCATTCATTTGCGCATTTATATTTGTTAAATCATTCAATCATTCATGTTTCATTATTTGTTTGATATTTGTTTGCGAAGTATTCGCACAGTTGCTTTCACTTGTTGCATTTCACTTTTCTTTCTTAGTCGTATTCTCATCTTACTCTTGGCTGCGAGATTCTCGCACATCATTACTTCATTGTTACTTTGCATCCTGTTTTGTTATTGATTATTCACTTCTTATGCCTTTTGTTCCTCATATCTTTTGCTTCTTCATTGTTATAATATTGGTCTGTCTCTAAGCATTCACCTCATGGGTACGTTCACCCTCACTTCTATAGCATCTACCATTAGTTTTTCCTTTCTCTGTTCATTTCTCACATGTTGCTTCCAACCCTTTCTTTTGGCACTTCTTTCTTCGCAGTTTTCTATATCAACCTCATGGCACTGTTGCGACTCCTTCCAATCTCCCTGTATGATACCAATGCCATTTGGATGTGGGAATTTAATACATTGATGATATGTTGACGCGACTCCTAAAATTTCATGAAGCCATGGCCTCCCAATCAGCGCATTGTATGGAGATTCCACATCAACCACACGAGAATAAAATATCGGTGGATAATCCTTGTAGAGGTATTCTCATGTGAACCTCTCCTTTTGGTTTGTTTGCGAGTGCCGTTAAAGCCATATATCTTGTATGTCGAGGGAATTAAATCCTCATCTTTTCCGCCCATCGTCTTGTAAGTATGGTAGAAGAGAATATTCACCGAACTTAGGTGTCGATTAGAATTCGGTTGATCGCCCAACAAGCTTTCGCCTCATCATCTTCTCCATCAACTGGTTTCGGGTTAATCTCTAGTTTCACAACCAACGGGCTATCGTGTGTTTCTCTTCCTTTTGGTACTTCATCCGGCGAGAGAAAGAAATAGTCTTCAATCGCCACTTTTCTAATGCGTTGTTCTCGCTGGACTCATTATTTCTTTATCATTAGCATCTCTCGCAAAGACTCTACCGAGCACGTTGTCATGAAAATCTTCGATGGTGCGATAGGAGTGGACGATAGAGTTGCAGTTCAAATTCTTAGCTTTGGTTCCTACTTCTATCACAAATGTTTCCTTTCCTTTCGCCGACACTGTTTCGTGCATCTCTCGGTGGTGGTGGTAATGTCCGACCTGTTTCTTCTCCCTTTAGAAAGTGATTGACTTCCCCCGATCAATCATCCCGAGAATAATTCTTTTTATGTTTCTACAATCGTTTGTTTGATGCCCATGGAAGCGATGGTAAGAACAAAACTCATGACTTCTATCTCCTGGCGGTGGTTCCATTCCAACATTCCAAGGTGCTGGTACATTTTCCATCACAAGTATAGCTTCCCGGATCTTTTCAACGCTAGCATTCAGTGGAGGCATCTTAATTTGTTCCCATACTGTTCTATGATTTCTCTTGCCCTCCACGGTTATTTTGCCTTCGTCCACCATAAGTTTCTTGCACATGATCTAGCCTCGAATCTTATTATTGCTGCATTACGGTTATAGTAGTTCCTTTCTCGCTCAAACTCTTCTTGATCATGGCTTCCCATGGCTACTATCTTCTGCTGTCCCTCATCGGCTCTCCTTGCTCTGCTTGTCCATGCGAAGTGCTCGCCATTGTATTGATGAATCGAGGTAACAAGCTTGCGTTCGCAGCATTCGAGTTTGTGTTCACAATGGATAAGAATTCATTTCATTCTGTCTTTCTTCTAAGGCGATATATTCTTCCTGTAATTCTCATGATTCGCCATCGTGATTGTATTTTTGACTCTAAAAATTTGAATGTATAACAAGTTAGTCGCAAAGAGAGCATTCACAAATGAGAGGATGAGATATCTCTCCTCAACCCGTCCTGCCATTTCGCTACACATGGTTCTCCATCTCATTGTCAATTGCCTTAAGCTCTCGCCAACCCTTTGTTTCAACCCGAATACATCTTCAATACACGGTCGTGAAGAGTTGTTACTTATGTATGCTCCCAGGAATGTGGCTTGTAAATGGTGAAATGATGTAATTGTATTCCTTGGTAGACTTTCAAACCACTTTAGTGCTTCTCCTATTAAGCTTGACGCGAAATATTTGCACAATATAGCATCATGGTTCTCCCATTGTAACATACATCTCATATAAGCCTTAATATGTTGTATCGCACAGGTTGTTCCATCAAAGATGTTGGTTAATGCGGGTAGATTGCACTTAGGAGGTATTCCTCCCATTTGTACTTCTAGCGTGAAGGGATTCTTCGCGGCTTCTGCGATGGCTTCGTCCAGTTGTCTCCTTCCTCCTTCTCTTCTATTGTTTAGTAATCCTCTCATTTGGCCTAGTTCTCTTAAGATTTGTTCATTTGCCTCAGAATTTGATTCTACTGGTCTTTTTAGCTCCGCTTCTCTCCTTCTTCGCTCGTGCCTATTTTGACCTTCCTGCTCATTATTTTCTCCTCTTCTTTCCTCGCGACGCTCTTCTTCGTTTCCTTCATTAATTCGCACGCCATTATATCGGTTGTTCTCTCTTCTTGGTTGCCTCTCAGCTCTCATCATTTGCACCCTCTCATATTCTTCATTAATATTTCTATTAGTACGATTTTGTTCCCTTCTTCTTTCGCGGTTATCATGGTTATTTTGCCGGATTGCCTCCTCCATCTCTTGATTTTCCATTTCTTCTCTTAGCCTTTCTCTCTCGCGAGCTAGTCGCGCTTGTTCAATGTAGTGTCTCTCAATGTCATCCTTGATCTCTCGGTTTCTTCTCAATTCTTCTCTCCCATGCAGATTATTCTTCCTTCAAGTTTGGGTCATTCGGCCCTTGGAGTTGCATGTTTTCTTGATTTTCCCTATTTCGCTCATTTTGAAGATTTTCTCGCCGAGGAATATAACGATCTTCTATTTCTCCTCTTCTCTCGCCATACTCTATATTCGGATCTTGTGTCTCTTCCTCGGTATTCTCTCGTTGGTAAAACTCTTCTTCTTTCTTCTCCATTCGATCTAGAACTTGATCTCACGCTACTTCTAGATCTCCTACTTTGCAATCTCATATTTTCCATCCTCAATTCATGATTTTGTCTTGTCAAGTTTGCTCGCTCTTCGCCTCTAGCCGTCTCTCCTCGTGTATTGTTTGTCTCAATCTTTCTAACGTTTGCCATTTCTTCGTTTCCCGGATTCATTTCTCCATTCATCCCTTGTTCTCCTTGTCCATTGTTCACCATTCTTTGCTCCTCTTTCTCTCATCTTGAGAATCGATCTCCAAGTATGCACACTTACTCTATCATAATCCACACCGTTTGCCACTAGGGAGATTGGTGGTTGGTTTTGACCTTCTTCATCATTTCTCATGTTCATCCTTGATGATTCTCCTGTTTCATTCCTCCTTTCTCCGCCAAGTCTCCCACTTCTTCTTACAATCGTTGGTTGCTCCTTGTACGTTTCTTCTTCTAGCCATCTTTCTTTTTCGATGAATTCTTGAGTATCTTTTCCAAATCTCTTCTCTGTTAATCCAAATTCTTTCCAATTTCTTCGTCAATCACTGCTCGTCCCTGTTTCTAGCGCATATGTAGTAGCAGGTTTTCCCACACTACACCCCTCACTATATTTTGGTTAATTAGTCCCTTGAAAGTTGCATAATTGAGAATGTTTATTGATTAATTTCATGAAGTTGTTTACACAGAAAAGTAGGATTACACTTAGCAAATAAAATACTCTTGAACTTTCTCTCTCCTAATGACTTGCCCAACAATTCCAAAAAGATCTCTCTCCCACAGACTCACTCGACCCTTTATATAGGGTGATACATAGTGGATGACAGCTAAGCTATCCTTTATTTTTAAATGTCTCGCGAAGTGTCGCTGTGTACAACTATTCAATCTCGCGACACTTCTTATCCCTCGCCAGGTTCCACGCCTTTCAACTATTTTGTGTGTCGTTATTTCCCATCGCGTCGTTCATTTTAGTTTCCTGCGACTCCCTCGCGGTACCATCGTTTATTGATCCCGCGAGCCCTATGCATTGCGATATTATGATCCTACAACAACAGACTCACTCAACCCTTTATATAGGGTAATACATAGTGGATGACAGCTAAGCTATCCTTTATTTTCGGGAATGTCTCGCGAAGTGTTGCCCAGTGTACAATGATTCAATCTCGCGACACTTCTTAACCCTCGCTGAGTTCCATGTCTTTCAAACATTTTTGTGTGTCGTTTCTCATCGCGTCGTTTATTTTAATTTCCTGCGACTCCCTCGCGGTACCGTCGTTTATTGATCCCGCGAGCCCTATGTGTTGCGATATTATGATCCTACATTATATATGAAGTATATATGAAGTATCGTTTCTTGAATTATGCGAAGTATGAAGTATCCTTGAAGAAGTATATGAAGTACTTAATCCTCGAAATATATATAAGAAGTATGAAGTATCCTTTGAGAAGTATAAGAAGTACTTAATCCTCTAAATGTAAGAAGTATTGCGAATCCATCATGCGAAACTCTCGCTCCATGTTCTTTGCCTCATGCTATCTTTGTAATGCAAATAAAAATTTAGATTAGTATTCAACATTTCTTTTATCAAAAATTTCCATTTAATTGCTAATTCAAATTATTTTTCTTTGTTTTGATTTCCTTTGTATAACTTGTTTCGTCTCAAACGATAAACATCTTTCATGGAAATGATCCTAATAGGTACCCCTTATATGACGCACTTTAGGTACATTGCCTCTTGCGAAATCATAAGGTAAATTCGCGAACTAGGGTGTACGCCATAAAGGTTTGCCCGCTACTACTCTCCATGTTGGATATCATTCTCATTTGAAACAAATCAAATATTTAAGGGAAATATATAAATTGATCTGTGCGAGATATTGTTCTCGAATTATTGTAATCGTGAAATCTTTGTAATTCTGCGATTGTATCGCGTTTTGTAAATCAAATCAAAAATCTTTTATTTTTGTAAGTAAAATGTTTAAGGAAAGTGGTACTTAGCTTTTGTGGTTTGTTGTTGTCAATCTCGCGCAGCAAAAAGAAATGTGAGAAGTGAGACTTGAACCCTTGACCTGCCTCTTGCATATTCTCGCACCATACCAATTGTGCTAATCCTCATTTGCAAAATTAACTTGCGAGATAATCATCAACTTTCTTCTTTGCGAGATAAGCAAAGTCTGTGCGAAATTTCGCATAACAAAAATAAATGTGCGAGAGCAAGAATTGATCTCGCGACCTTCTGCTTGCATTCATGCCTCCTGACCAACTGTGCTAGCCCTCTCTGCGAAGTGTTTCTGCGAAATAATCACTTACTTTCTTCTTGCGAGATACTGTTGCGAAAAATCCATGTGAAAAATACACGTTCGTTGAGACTTGAACTCGCGACCATGAACTCATTAACTTCGCAGGTGACCAACTGTGCTGCCTCTTGCTTGCGAGATAACGAAACAACCTTGCGAGATTATACATTTTTTTTCCCTTTTTGCGAAGCCAAAAAATTCTTTGCGAGGAGGGAGGTTCGAACCCGCGACCTCTGGTTTATACTCTTCGCCAGTGACCAATTGTGCTAGCTCTTTGTTTGTGAAAGAAACACACAATACTATAACTTTATTCACTTCTTCGCTCTCGGAAGTTTAAAAATATGTAAAAGGTGGGATTCGAACCGCAACCCCAAGCTTGTTCTCTTCGCAAACGACCATCTGGGCTACTTGTTGCTTGCGAAGGAAACACACAATGCTATAGCTTTATTCCATTTTTTCCCCTCTTGAAAGTTCAAAAATATTTGAAAAATATGACTGTGGCGAGATTTGATCTTGCGACATCAAGCTTCTTCGCTCCAACTCAAACCATCTCATGTGAGCTTCATTTGTGATAAAAATCACAGCGTTTTGTTCTTATCCTTTTCTTCATTCTTCCTTAATTTCCTTCAACAATTTTCCTCTTTTCTTTTTCTCCCGAATATGAAATCTTCCATTAAAAAATTAGCTTTCTTCCTTGAATTTTATCAGATCAAACCCTTTTTTTTATGTTCTTGAATTGTTGACGGTATTTTCTCCCTGAAAGTGTGATTTCTTCCATAAAACTTCCATTTTGAACCTAAATTTTATAGATCTAAATAAAAAGTATGAAAGTAACTACTTTTCATGGAAATTTCTCTTAAAGTTTATAGATCCAATTGAATTCACCACCAACAGTAGCCGTTTTTTCTAAACTTTCTTGAACCAACAAGATTAGGTCCCTATTTCTAGCGCATATGTAGTACGGAATTCCCACACTACACCCCTTACTCGATTTTGCTTAATTAATCCATTAGAAGATGTAAGATCAAGAACATTTATTGATTGAATTCATGAAGTGTTTACACAGGAAAGTAGAATTACACTAAGAAGTTAAAACACTCTTAAACTTTCTCTCTCCTAATGACTTGCCTAACAATTCCAAAAAGATCTCTCCCTTTACAACAGACTCACTCGACCCTTTATATAGGGTAATACATAGTGAATGACAGCTAAGCTATCCTTTATTTTCGGGAATGTCTCGCGAAGTGTCGCCAATGTACGACTATTCAATCTCGCGACACTTCTTAACCCTCGCCAGGTTCCATATCTTTCAGCTGTTTTGTGTGTCGTTTCTCATCGCGTCGTTTATTTTAATTTCCTGCGACTCCCTCGCGGTACCGTCGTTTATTGATCCCGCGAGCCCTATGTGTTGCGATATTATGATCCTACACATAGAACATCAAAAACCTAGGTCCAAGTATGCTCTATCAAAAGAAATCACAATTGTTTAACAAAAATCATTCAAACAATTATCGATCAAGGAAAAATAATCATAAAAATAATTACAATAAATAGATAAATAAGAATATACCACTTCTTGTTGGAAAAATAGCTTCCTCTATCGCCTCAGCAATGGGGTTTAGCTCCTCATATTAACCACTTGCTCAAAATACATGTTTGTTGCTCCAAAGTTGATTAAAAAGAAGAGGAGGTATAAAAACGTGTTTTGTAATGATTATAATTGTTCTGTGAACCATCATTACAAAGAACTCTAACAGAATCATGTTGCGAACTCGATTAATTGTTGGAAAAATTGTTACAGAACTGTTACAAAGGTAATAAATTTGAAAGAATAAACCACGGGTTCTGCGACTGCTATTAAGTGTTGTTCTATGTTCTTCTTCAACCTCTCGCCTGTATCTCTGCAACTTGGTTTTTTTGTGCTCTGTTATGTTCTAAACTTCCCCTAAAGTGTACGTGATCCTTGCTCGACCTCACAGCAGCTCTATATATAGCCAACAGGTCTTCAAAACTCGATATAAAACCGAGAATAACTCGGTTTTCTTTCTCCAAAAGACACGGAGTTTCCTTCCCTCTATTGGTTCCTTTACTGAATTATCTCCACTCTTTCCAATCTTAGATAAAGTTAAATATAGAAGAGAATCTTCCCTTCACAGAACTGCCAAATCCATCAAAACCCGTAACTTTCCTTTCCCTGTTTCGTGAATATTCTTTCTCCCCTGTTTTGAAACAAACTCGATCATGCAGCCCAATTTACTCGATCCAAATGCCCATACTAAGCCTGTTTATCCCTAACAGGCCTAAAGTAACCAAAATCCGTGATTGAGTCTCCTTATAAATCGCTCATAACTCGAGTTCCAAATCTGCCATTGTTTCCCGCCAAAAAAACTTTATTTGAATTGTGAAGAAGAGGCGCCCCTTATCCAGAGTAGGGGTGCCTTTAGCAGCTGCCTTGGGGTGTCCTGAGGGTGCCCCTTAGTAATTTAGGTACCCATTATCCGTAGAGAGGGTCCGAATAGTAGGTGTCCTCGGGGCGCAACTTTTCGAGCCGATTTTTCCAAAAATGTTTATTGGCCAAAAATACCTACACACACATAAAACACCATAATAAGTACAAAAATGAGCACTATCAATATAAAGAATCGAGACAAATTAGACATAAAAATGTGTCTATCAAATACCCCCAAACCTATTATTTGCTAGTCCTCGAGCAAAAATAAAATCCTAACTCTTTGTCATGAGCATCGTCGATTGCATTTAGCGTATGCAATAAGCCTTTAAACCCTAGGTGGCCCTAGTGGCCGAGTTATAGTCTCGGGAGGGTTTACCAGAGGTGTACCCACAAAACCTTTACTCCAGACCCTAACTATCTACGCAGAACTTTGGAAGGCACTAAAGAATCTCCTTGGTTGGCATACTTATTGATTATAGGAGGAAGTACCCTGATGCGAAATTCCAATTGTTGTACACGAGTTTGCACTCAAGCATACTAAAATTCATATATAAGTGACAGAGCTCTACTCAGATAGTTTCGGACATCATAACCGAGTCAACCAATCACATGGATAGATTAAGAGATGGATATAGAAAAACATAGATGGTTTTGATGTTGACTAAGGTGAACAATGTTTCTCATATCTCGTCTCAAGGCCACCGCCAAAACGAACCTATCCTAATGGACCGAGATACTAGTTCGACTAATATCAACATTAACTGGCATATACAAGGGAACCATTGGTCGATAATCCTAACTCTAGGTCAACACAACTGGCATATACAAGGGTTCCAGTGGTCGACTTTATTGAATTTATTCCGGTTGGTCTGATGGTCTGGTCTCATTTTCATTTTATTTTTTATTTTTTTTTATTATTTTTTTTTTTGGTATCTCAATCACTCTATTTCACCCTAGCAGTGGTAACAACTTGAATCGTGAGCCCCACCTAATCACTTAGAGAAACATATTTTAAAGAAAACAAAATAAAAATAGAAGTGAAAAGGATTCAACGAGATATGGCGAAACTACCATGTTTTTTTCTTTAATTCTAGCTTTGTGCTTTTATGAATAGACTCTTTAGATGTTTCCATCTAATCAGATTGGTTCCTCAACTCCTACAACCTAAATGCTTCCATCCACTTAGATTGGTTAGTGCCATCCTTAATAAGCATAAACTTCTAGGCTCTGGAGTTTATTTATTGTAACAAAAAGGTAACAAAAGTTTCTACCCCACCCCCAAACTTAAATCTAACATTGTCCTCAATGTTTCTAATTAAAGAACACTACCAAAAATATAAGTAACATGAGGAAATAGTAAAGAGAGAAGTCGGAAAGATAGTACATGGGTGAAGTATAACCAAAAACCTACAAAAAAAATAATAATATACAACATACAAACCGCCTCGATGGTCAATCAAGGTAAACAGGGTCCTCCAGGGGGACCTCCTCAACATCACCTATAGGAAAAGGTTCTAAAAGGGCTTGATCGCGACCGTTAACCTTTGAAGAACTACTACCATCCGGTGTCTCAATCTCAATAGCGCCATGAGGAAAACAAGACGGACCACAAAAGGACCGGTCCACCGAGAGCGCAACTTCCTGGGAATAGATGCAAACGAGTGTCATACGGAAGAACTTTTTGACTGGAGAAAATGACTTTCGTAAAATATTCTTATCATGCACAAGTTTCATTTTGTTCTTATACTCCTTAGCACTATCGTATGCATCTCTACGAATCTCGTCCAACTCATTGAGCTGGAGCTTTCTGTGAGCTCCTGTGTGACGGATCAGGGAATCTGGACTTCCAAGGAACCGGGTTTCGGCCCGCTTGGCAAGCTTTGACTCTCCGATACGCCAGTCAAGAAAACGGACCTTCAAATTCTTCTGAGAAACTCGAATTCGAAATTTTCCAAACTGCATTATAAGAAAACACACACAACATTTATTCTCCAATTATTAGAGACGACCAATTTCCAAAGATGGGAGTTGGCCGATTTGCCAACTCTAATGATTTCCATGGCGATTGCCACTCAGAAGAATTCCGTGGCGGTTGCCACTCCCCGGTATTTCCGTAAGTGGCAGTTGCCCTCACGATATTTCCGTGGCGATTTGCCACTCCCTAACATTTCCGTGGCGGTTGCCACTCCTAAAATTTCCGTGGCGATTTGCCACTCCGATATTTCCGTGGCAGTTGCCACTACCCTAAAATTCCGTTGCCGGTTGCCACTCCGATATTTCCGTGGCCAGTTGCCCTCCTAACATTTCCGTGGCGGTTGCCACTCCTAAAATTTCCGTGGCCAGTTGCCACATCCGATATTTCCGTGGCCAGTTGCCACTCCTAAAACTTCCGTGGCCAGTTGCCACCGATATTTCCGTGGCCAGTTGCCACTCCTAATATTTCCGTGGCAGTTGCCACTCCTAAAATTTCCGTGGCCGTTGCCACTTCCGATATTTCCGTGGCCGGTTGCCTTTGGTGAAGGATTGCAATCATCTCCGAATATGTGGTATGAACTTCCAAAGAAGCAACCGGCGCTTTCGGATGATATGAACAACCTTACAGGTTTGTGCTGAACCGCATAGCGGCTGCCTACGTACCCTCTATGTTGCTCGAAGGGATCAAGCACGACCGTAGTTCGCCATTTAGATAATATGAACTACCCTTGTTAGTAGCAATTATCTCTTATCAGTTGATATGAACTACTTGTTTAAGGTAGCAATCAACTCACACTTTAGATAGTATGAACTGCTTATCGTAACAGTAACTATTTCCATCTTAGCGGTAATTATTTTCGCATTAGATAGTATGGATAATATGAGTTGCGTAGCAACAACTATACCTAGCAGTAAAAACTATTCCATTGATGACAAGATATCAGCATATATCCATACATGTACCACTAAAGGTCAACAACAAACTCCAACTATGTTGTATATCTAATCTATGCCTAATTGAGTATTTACCATTTACTTAATAATCAAAGTACATACATTTAGAAGTAAAATTAATCCAAGCAATTCACTATACTAGACTAATGTGCAGAAGCTGCCACGAGTAATATAAGATTGCACAACCAATCATTAGCATTATTTACTGAACTCGTTATATTATATATAGTTCAGTCCAATGGGTACTAAGCCTAGTGGTGATAGAGACCAAACGTATAAAACTATGAGGCCAATGTAAAATGGGCAGGCCATTATGTCGGATGACTACACATTTCCTTGAATCCTCTAATCATAAGAACAATAGACAGTACATAATTTTCATCTCAAATTTTACTACTGTTTTGCATCATAAATGATACCGCCACCTCAATATCAACTATTTGCTTCACATATACTATCTTCGCTTTCCAAAACTCCCCTTATGAGAATTCCATGTTAATTCTTGAACACAATTCATAAGGACCACATATATATTCATTTGAGAACCCTGGCATCCTAAAGCCTAATGTAAATTTATTCCCCATTAAAAGAACAAGCACCATTTAAAGATATTTTCACTGCATACAAGCATCACTTTCTACCGCATACACAAATGCTAATTACCATCGTGGTCATAGTCAACTAACTACATGAATATAAGAGGGATACCAAAGTACTGATAACCAATAGCATTTAAGTTTCCCTACAAGAAAAAGGATTAAGCACCCGAAATTCAAAATATCCACATCATATAAACCCGCAGAATGATTATCAGCACAACAATATCAATAAACATTCTTTGTGTATGTCGTAACTGCACACATACGTCACTTGTATAGTAACAGGATAGTTAACTCCTTTATGATAAGTACCGACCCTTCGACCTCAGCATAATCAATTATACAAGGGATATAACTATATTCAAGGGGATAGGAAATCATTTCATTGAACGCGGTAGACTTAAGAAGGATTTGGATTTCCATGACAAACATAATTGAAACATGTGTTTCATATAAAGGAATAACCATATATGAAAACAGAATTTACCCACCAGTAGATAAGGTCCCGTTGCTCGAAGAATGCTAATGAACACTATTATAAACACATAAAACAAACTATGAAAGTTTCATCTCAATCCAATGATAACCTAAATAGATAATGAATGACGGTGGGGCTGCAGAAGATTTTCGTTGTATAGAAAGCAGTCCCAGTATATTCAACATTTTCAGTAGCTAATGTTATCGGATCGTTCTGAAATTTTTACAGTGGCCTTATAACTCAGGTAACCACAACATAATCAAAAATAAGCACATTCTAACGGTTGATCAAAAAGATAAACGCAATTCAACATGGCTGCCTTCAGTATCAGCACATAGAATTCAGTCACGGTTCTGACACACTTTGGGGTACCTAAAGTGGTCAGAAATTTATGAAAATTTTACAGTAAGTTATATACATAGTACTAAATAACATATCAAAAATTCAGCTTTATCCGATATACGGATTATGAGAAACACTAAGATCAGTCAGCTGTTCAATATTCAAAATCTGTAGAATGCAGTCATAGATTATGTGATCTTTTCAGTAGTAACCAGAACCTGATCTTCATGAAATTTTTATGGTATCTCTATGACATAATGAATCACAACATACTAAAATTTTATCATATTCCAACGGCTGAATGTTAAGATATAATTAAAACTAAAACAGAGTTTCCAAGGTTCACAAGGTTGAATCAAATCACGAAATTTCTCACCAAGAGCTTGTAAATCACAAATTAAGCAAGAAATTAAAGGACCCAATTCATATATTTGCAGAAGAACATGATTTGTAATGAAACCCCTAAAATTACATGAAGAACCCTAATTTCAAAATACTTGAATCAAAACATCTACACATGAGATTGATGTTCATTATAATTTACCCAAAGTTCTAGATCAAGTAAAACACCAAAATTAGTATTCAATTTCTTTAAAACAGTGTAGAATATCATTTGGATTAAAATCAACTTGATACCATCAAGAGAAGATGATCCCTACCTTTAATTCCGCTCCCACAATAATTCAAAGGACCAAATTGAGATAACTTCTTTACTTTCATGAACGAATTTTCTAATGTTCTTCCTAAAGGATTTTAGTAAGAAAAGAGGAGAAGAAGAATGATGAAAACCAAGAAAAAAAAAAAAAACCCCTCTAAAAGAGAAATCGTCTCCTGCTTAAATTAAGTTAGGAATACAAAAGACTAAAATGCCCAAACCAGTTTTTGTCTAAACACTTGTCAGGCATGCTCAATTCTTTTGTTTCCAAAGGAGGTACTAGTCATGCACACAAATACTACTAAGGGATAACCAATTCAGTACACATATCAGGTTTAGTTAAACCCGAGAAAATGGTTCGTACGGTTACATCCTGCCTTGTCAAGTGAAAAGTTTAAGTTCTTAATAGCCCAATAGGCTCTATGCTCTAACTCGACAGGAAGGTGACATGCCTTGACAAACACTAAATGATAAGGTGACATTCCAATGGGTGTCTTAAACGCAGTACGGTAAGCCCATAAGGCATCAGTAAGCCTCGACGACCAGTCTTTCCTATTAGGATTAACTGTTTTCTCTAGAATACACTTAATTTCCCTGTTGGAGACCTCTACTTGACCACTAGTCTGTGGGTGATATGGGGTTGCTACTTTGTGGGTAATACCATATTGTTTCATTAAAAGTGCAAACGGTCTATTACAAAAGTGTGAACCTCCATCACTAATTATAGCTCGCGGCGTACCAAAACGTGTAAGTATGTTCTCTTTCAAAAACTGGACTACGACCATGTGGTCATTTGTTTTACACGGAACCGCCTCAACCCACTTAGACACATAGTCTACAGCGACAAGTATGTAAAGATAACCAAAAGAATTAGGAAATGGACCCATAAAATCAATGCCCCACACATCAAAGACCTCAATTACTAAAATAGGGTTCAAAGGCATCATATTTCTACGGGAAATGGTTCCTAACTTCTGGCAACGCTCACAAGAAACACAATGACTATGGGAGTCTTTAAACAACGAAGGACAGTAAAACCACACTGTAATATCTTAGCAGCAGTCTTCTTAGCACTAAAATGACCCCCACATGCATGTTCATGACAAAAGGAGATAATACTGGACTGGTCACTCTCAGGTATACATCTCCTAATAACTTAAACAGATAAGGATCGTCCCAACTTGCACTATCTCAGAGTGTTCGGAAGTAAGTGCTACATCTTAAAAGATCAAGAACAGAGAGGGAAACTCGATACCAAAAGTGATGAAGGTATCTTCCTTGGCTATGCTTCTGATAGTCGTGGTTTTCGAGTGTTTAATCTCAGAACCTAGGTTATGATGCAATCTGCTAATGTTATAATCGATGATATTAGTAATTTTCATCACGATAATCCTCATGCTGAATTGCCTCCAACTGAGACAATTGAGAAAGTCAAAGAAATACCAGAATCAGTTGAAGTCGTCCCAACTGTTGTTGATCCTGATATTTCTAGTGACGAGGAGAAGAGCACTGATCAGGCTACTCCTGACGAACAAGAACGTGTCCCTCCACGACACCTCTGGGTTCAAAGGAATCATGATCCCAACAGTATTATTGGGGTAAGAGATTCTACAGCTAAGAATAGAGGACAACTTCGAAATATTTGCAATTTTGGTTGTTATCTGTCACAAGTAGAACCAAGAAATATTGATGAAGCTCTTAGCGATCCCTTTTGGGTGAATGCAATGCATGAAGAGTTAAATCAATTTCAAATACAAGATGTGTGGGAACTTGTACCTTGTCCCTCCAATACTAATATTGTTGGTACGAAATGGATATTCAAGAACAAGTCTGATGAATTTGGCACAATTGTCAGAAACAAAGCCAGACTTGTCGCTCAAGGATATTCACAAATTGAAGGTATCGACTTTGACGAAACCTTTGCTCCTGTGGCACGCCTTGAGTCCATTAGACTTTTATTAGCTCATGCTTGTTTTCTCAAGGTTAAGCTATTCCAAATGGATATAAAATCGCATTCCTAAACGGAATTTTAAAGGAGGAAGTCTATGTTGCTCAACCTAAAGGCTTTGAAAACCTTGATTTCCCATATCATGTTCTTAAGCTCAAAAAGGCATTATATGGGTTAAAACAAGCACCTAGAGCCTGGTTTGAAAAACTTACCACTTCTCTTATTAGAAAAGGTTTTTCACGAGGCGGAGCTGATAAAACCTTGTTTACCAAATGGAGTGGGAAAGATGTTGTCATTTCTCAAGTCTATGTAGATGATATCATCTATGGTTCAACTTAGCTTGCAAAGGATTTCCAAGTTTCACTTGCTAAAGAATTTGAAATGAGCAATGTTGGTGAATTAAAGTTCTTCTTAGGATTACAAATTCAACAACATAACGATGGAATTTACTTATCTCAAGAAAAATATGCAAAGGATCTTGTTTCAAGATTCGGTCTGGATAAGTCAACTCCAAAACTGACACCTACGCCCAGTACTGGTAAACTGCACAGAGATGAGAAAGGAGTAAAAGTGGATCAAAAGTTATATCGATCTATTATTGGTAACCTTTTATATCTTACAGCCACTAGACCTGATATTTCTTTTAGTGTTGGTTGTTGTGCTAGATTTCAAGCTAATCCAAAGGAATCTCATCTTGCAGCTGCAAAAAGGATCATACGATATGTCAATCACACTGTCGGGTATGGTCTATCCTACACTTTTGATACTAACACTGACCTTTCTGCTTATTCTGATGTTGATTGGGCAGGATGTGTAGAAGACAGAAAAAGTACATCAGGGGGTTTCTACTATGTAGGACTGAATCTTGTGGCTTGGCATAGCAAAAAAACAAAATTCACAATCCCTTTCTACATGCGAAGCAGAGTATATTGCTGCTGGATCATGTTGTACTCAACTTCTATGGATGAAACAATGCTGGCTGATTATGGAATTGATACTGGAATAGTGAAGATTTTTTGTGATAACTCTAGAGCGATTCGAATCACTGAGAATCCCGTTGAGCACTCAAGAACAAAGCACATTGATATAATGTACCATTTTATTCGAGATCTCTATGAAAATGGTATCATAAATATGAAATTTGTGCCTTCCGAACAACAGTTGACTGACATTCTCACCAAACCATTAGACACTGCTACATTTCAACACTTACAGCAGTCTATTGGTGTTGTTTTGGTTCATTAGTTGTTTCCATGACTCTTTCCCCTGTGCTTATCTCGATCTTTTGGGCAATTGAGTTTGGAACTCCAGTAGGTGTTTACTTCAATTCTGCATTTGTTTCCGTAGGTTGATTTTCTGTCAGGTTCTATTTAGTGTGTTGTGTCCAAAGAAATCCTTCTTTTCTTTTGAAATTAAGGTCGCTCTTGTTGTTCTTTCGGGAATGACTTATTATGGGGAGAGTTCTTAATTAAACTTGCGCTTAATTGCCAAACCTTTGTGGGGAGTGCGGCTGTGGAATATTATAGGGGTTATCTTGTATCTTTATAAACTCCTTGATGAATGCATTTAGCTTCGGCTATATGATTGCATCTAAATAATATGATATGTGCTTTCTTTTGGTCATGAAATGTCTCTTCCGGAAATTTCATTAGGATCTCGTTTTCGTACCTTTGCCAATTTTATTGACAAAAAGGGGGAGAATTAATATGTAGTTCACACTATAAATACATATGGTTTTCGGATCATTATGTAAGGGGGAATGGTTTCCATGTGAGATGGAGTATTGACTAAGGGGGAGTGATACATATCACCGTAGTATTGTTGTCGAAGTTGTGATACAATTGAACTTTGATACTATATAATGATACTATGACACTGTATAACAATGATTGAGAACTCTTGTTTTCTCGTTGTTATATCTACATATTTTCAACAACGATGATGCTGAACTTACAACCTTTGGGATCATTGGAGTACTTGGAAGTGACGAAGATTTCGAGTAATGTTGAAGATTAGGCATGTGGAATAGGAGCTACAAAAGTTAATTCATTTATTTTTTGTATTCCATATGTATTGGTAGTTTTGTCACTAAAATTGACAAAGGGGGAGATTGTTAGAGCATTGCTCGGTCGAACTCGCATGCGTTGCTATCTCAAGCATGTTTGTCAATGTTAGTGTGATCAAAACTATAAGTCTTGATTTCTAGTCTACTATAGCTAAGTCTCGGACTAGGATAGAAAGTGTAGTTGAGCTCAAGAACTCCATGGAAATCATCATACAAGACGAAGGACTACTCAAGGAACTGGTGGAACTTCATCGACTAAAAGGTATGTAGAGACTTGAACTTATCTATCACTCAAAAGTCTATCTACTCTATCTCCTATCTTGAGACAAAAGTCGTTTTGCTATATAGACTTTGATTATACACATTTGCTATTTCGAGCCGAGTTTATCTCGCCTATCTATTTCACGAAATATGTGTTGGTAAGCTTTCGCTTTGGCCAATTTCATCTTTACCTAGTGACGAAAGTCATGTTATGTTTCAATCACTTTGAAAATGGCTTTGACGAAAAATGATTTGTGAATAACAACTATATAACGTCCTCTAAGAATGTTTCAATGATTGAAATGAGATTTTAGATTATATAACCAATGTTGGATATAAGCATTGTGTGGCAACACATTTATGTATAAGTCCTTTTTCCTTGAACCGAAGTTTGCGAACTTTGTTGATCAAGAGAACCGGAACAAGATCCGTGAACTCAGTCTGCAAATCCAGTCCGCGAACTGGCAGAAGTTCTCGACCCGAGAAAATCTGCTGGAGTTTGAGAACTCCTTCCGGGAACTTAAGTCCGCGAACTAAGTCTGCGAACTTAAGTTGGTTATATCTAAAGGTGGTAATTATATAAATAGCCCTCCTTCTATTGGGCCTTCACAAATATCCCTAACAGACTTCACAAATACCCCTGATGGCATAAATGAAATTCTAATTAAAAAAATATTTTTTGTAATTCCCCGTTTAACCTTCTGCTTCTTCTTCATTTCTAAAAGATTCCTTGTTTCACCGCTCGGGATGAAAATCAGAAAAAATCACCACCATCCCCATCACCTCCCCCTCTACGGACATCTTCGTTGCTTCCACAACTTGCACCACCACCACCATTTCAGAATGATATCTAAGAGATCTTAGATTGAGAGATATCTACATGTGAAAATCAAACCAAACCCACCATCCATCGTCATCATCGCCACCACTCCTACGACTGTCATATTTATTGTCGCCGCCACCACTACCAACAGCACAAGCTGCGTATATTCGCACCGAGAACAGAAGGTTTCAATTAATTATGTCTTTTATGATTCAGATCCAAAAAACTCTCTCATTATCATCGTCATCTTCTCCGGCAGAAGACTCTCTTCTTTGATTAAGATGAATATTTTAGATTTGGGAGTTTGAAAGAGAGATTTGGGTTTCAATTATGTATTCCATTTATCTGAATCAGATTCTGGCGGTGGCGGTGGTTAAATTGATGACGCTAGGTTTCTGGATTTGAAGCATCAATGGTAGTGTTGGTACGTTTTTGTACCTAATTATTTTCAGTACATTAGTTTTGAACATTTGAAGGGGTATATCAAGCTGTAACATGATGTGGTGGATTGTAGATGGTGTAATGGGTGGTGGTGGGTGATGTTGGTGGAGTTTTTGTAATAATTTTTTGTTGTTTTCTCAGGCCAGGTGAATCATTCAAACAGGTTAGTATAGTTTTGTAATGATTTAATAACGTATGTTTGTATTTCTTAGGATGACATAAGCTAATTTCAGTTTTGAATTTTGTGAATTAGGGGGAGATTGGTCCAAGGATGATGAAAATGCAAGAATTTGGTATACACAATGATAATGTGAGATTTGGGGATGATTTGAATCTTAATTATTGGTTAATTTTGGTGTTGCAATTCAAGAATTAGAAGATGCAGTTTGTCAAAGGTTTGGTGATAATGATGGAGAAAGAACCAATACGAATCTAATATTGGAGAATGATGGTGACAATGATGATGAATGCGAAGTAGGTAGCAGCGATACTCCAAAGAATTTTAGGAAGAAGAAGGACATTATTTTGGATTCTGACACATCGGCTGGCAAATATACTTCAGGTTTATATGAATTCAACTTTTGCTATGGGCTATGGTTCTGCCAAAACATATAATTGTTTTTACACTTCGAGATCATTTGTTATGTATTGTTTTCGGTGTTCAACTAATTTTTTTTTATCATGAATATGTAACTCTGCGATCAGATGGTGATAAAGATCTTTTCTATAATAGATAGTTTTATTGATGAATTTCCTTACTTGGTTTTCAATTCGTCATATTTATCTGTGTGTGTGGTGCAATAGTAACATTCTCTTAGTTCATTTTGCACACTCTTTAATATTCATTTCTAGTTGTCGCAATTTTAGAGTTGAACTGTCAATACTATCTATGTAAGTTCTATTTTAGTACTTTGTTTGGTTTTGTTTTTGGGGTAGTTGCTGGTATATATGGTTGTGGCTTGGTGCTATATACAAATGTTGTTCTACCGTTGTTTTACGCACTAATGGAAGTTTGAGAGAGATAGAATATCACCATGTTTTCTCTCTCGTACACGGATGGTGTTTATGCTTTAGTAGTGAGGTTTCTCTTAAATGATAAAATGTAACTTTTACTGCCAAAGCTATCTAATATCTTCTTATGATTATGTGTTTACAGCAGAAGAACACATTCCAAAGACGGAGTAGAAATTCCTGTTTTATGTTTACAACCTCTAACCTGATCCGTTGTGCTGTGAGGAGTAAAACCATGGCTACTGTTGCAACTCAATCTATTTCTACCAGTCAACTTGTTTTATCTATTGATTGGTTACATGCAATCTAAGGGAGCCTGCTGTGAAGGGTATGTATATCCCGTTCTTCATATCAGCATTTTAAGAATCAAGTTAGTAGGTACAAGTTACCTGACATTGGCTTAGTTACATACTCTAAAATAGTGTTGCTTAGTACTATAATGCCTAATCTGCTTAGTTATAGACTCAGGCGTCGGAGGAGAGGTATCTTTTAATATTGTGACTTTATTTGTTTATGAGAATTTTCTTTATGGATTTCAGTTGTTGATCCCATCTATTGTAGTTGATACCATTTCATGGGATCAACTCCTACTGTTGATCCCATTTATGTGATCAACTATTGTTGTTGATCTCATTTATGGGATCAACAACTTATTGTTTCATTCATAATTTGTATTTCACATCATTTGTCTGGTATATTGGTTAGTCTATTATTGTTTTTGATACCATTTTATGGGATCAACAACAACTTATTGTTTCATTCATAATTTGTATTTCACATCATTTGTCTGGCATATTGGTTAATCTATATTGGGAACATGGTTTTCCGCTAGCAGGAGAGAACATGGTTTTTCGCTAGTGGGAGCCCCTTTGAAGATGTCAATATTGGTTAGTCTTTGTTTATCTCATATTCTTATTTGGCATGAGTTTTTCTAATATAGTGTGTGTCAATTGTTTTAGTACATCAATTTTGAGTTCGACTTTGGTTGTTGACGTCAACTTTTAGGATCGATTTTGGTTGTTGAAACCATATTTTTGGGATCGACTTCGGTTGTTGACTCTATATTATTTTTTACTTATTTTTATTATTTGATGTTAATTTTTTTGGATCAACTTTGGTTGTTGATACCAGATTTTTGGATCAACTTCGGTTGTTGACACGGTACAAAATGTGAACTTTTTTCTGAATTTTTAATTTTGGGGGTCAACCTCGGTTATTGACACCATATTATTTTTTATTTATTTTTATTACTTTATGATATTTTTTTTTGGATCAACTTTGGTTGTTGACACCGTCGGCGGACTAGCGGCGGCGGTCGGCGGAGGTGGTGGTGATGAGTGCCAAATATTGCATATTTCTACATCTATTTATTGGCATTTAACTCATCTTTTGTACTCAGAAATCAGATATTATCCCAGATTCTTTATTTTCTTTGTTTTCAAGAATAAATATTTGTACTAATTAATTTTGTGTTTTTAGGTAGTAAATAAAGCTCGGAGAAATTGAGGAGCTAAAAGAGCAGAAAATTGGAGACGAGCGTCTATGGAGCAGAAAGCCAAAGCCCGCGCACGCATCGGCGCACGCATCGGTTCACACCACCCTGAGCCGTTGAGATCTCCATCTTATGCATCCAACGGCCGCTCCGTCCTTCCCATCAACACTCGATGCTCCCGCTCAACACCAAATCAGCTTGATTCTCCCTGAGCCGTTCAGATTTCACCCATCTTCATCCTACGGTCGCATCAACGGACGCATCGGATTCACCGAGATCCAACGCCGCTACAGCCTCCTCATCGATCTTTGCTACACCCGCTTCACAACAAAACACCCTATACCTATACCCCCATCGACCAAACCCATTTTCCCTTCCATCTTCTCTTTCTTCTTCCCCAACACCTGCAGAACCCATCCCTCTCTTCTTCTTCCCCATTCCGTTGCGGACTGAGCCATCATCACCACCATCTTCTTACCACCGACACCATGACCACCAACCGCACCACCTTCTCTCCCCTAGCTTCTCTCTATCTCACTCATAGCTTCTTCCCCTAGAAGCTAAGTCCGAGATAGGAAGAACTAGGGTTAGGGTTACATCAAATCAAGGGAAAATCGAGTAAGGAGTTCTCGAGCCGCACAAGCAGAGGAGACAAGCGATTAGGTTTTTGGGTAAGAGGGTGTTCAATTATTTTCTGTTTTTGGGAGAAATTTAGGGTTTTTGAATGGCATGTATAAATAGGGTTAAGGGTGTGTGTTAGAGCTTATGAAGGCTAGCCAGAGCACCACTCTAGTTTGATTTGTGTTTTTAATTATCTTAATTATGTTCTAAACTACATTACTAGGGTGTAGAAGAAACCCTTAATCCTATGATGAGTTAATCCTTGTTCATATTTGTGTTCTTGGAGTGCTTTAATGTCTTAGGATGAATGAATTATCTAGTTGAGACTAATTAACTTGTGATAGTTTGTCTTTGTAAGAAGACAAGCTATACTAGGAGTGAGTTAGCAAGAATAGATAATACATTTTCCATTTTATCCTTCCCTGAAAGGAATCAAGAGCATAAATTGACTAGATATTGCCTTAGCTTAGGGTCGAGTGGTGGAATCAACCATCCTAGTAACTCAACAACTTGTTTACAAGTCATTTATTGCCTTAGTTTTGAGTCACAGCATCTTCAACTTGTCGTTTCGACACCAAACCAACCATATTTGTGTTACACTTCTTTGAATTCAGTTTAGTAAGCCCTAGATTAACCATACAAAGAACCCAAGTCTCTGTGGGATCGACTGTGCTTGCCCTTGCCTCCAATAGGCATGTGCACTTGCAAGTAGACATAGTCGTAGGCATATTTCCTAGCCTACCAAGTTTTTGCGCCGCTGCTGGGGACTTGGCATGTCTTTGTGTCGATTCTTGCTTGCTTGCTTTACTGATTTTCATCCCACCATTTTACATATTAGCTTGCACTCCTTATATCATTTTATTATAACTTAGATAAAAGCATCTGTAGTTATAATTTAGTTGTAGTTGCATCTTTAAGCTGTCTTTCAAGTAAGTTACCTGCATCATTGCCTTATAATGTTGTTGTTATTTTTGTAGCCTAATTCTTCATTTATCTGTGCATCATCTAGTTAGTTTACTTTGCATCACCACCCTGTCTTCATTGTTCGTTTGAGGATTGCATACTTCTGAGTACTGACCAGTTCAGTTGAGCCAAGCAGTGCATGCTACACTCTTTGCGGAAGCAAGGAAAAGCGATAGAAGGAGAAGACACAGTTGCTATTTGGGCTAAACCCTCGTTGGTCATTCTAGAACCCTTTTATACTTTATACCGCTTGAATGACAAACCACAGAGATAACCTAGTCACTCGCTAAGCAATACCCACATCATCTAAGCCTTGCTTAAATGGTTGGTCTCTTTTCGTGATCAACAGTCCATGTACTAGCTGAACTGTGGTGTGTGTTAGCTGCCCTGAGTCTGTGACATTTCATTCCCCATAACATGACAGAGTAGCCACCCTGCCAAGCATTACCTTGAAGCACGATAAACTTGCTGCCCTGATACCTGTACATGTTAAAAACTCTTGCTAGGTAGTACTCAAAGTTTCACTTGTCCTGTGTGTTCTGTGCTCAACTCCATCCCCTGTAGCTGTGAGTTGAGCTGCTACTTGGATAGCCAAGTTAGATGAAAATCCCAGTTGAAGTCAATGCGCTGTGATTGACATCAACTCAGACTGTTGACATGTGCTTATCTGTATTGATCATGTGTGACCTGAGCCAACTACTCCCATGTGTGAAAATCCCAGTTGAAATCCCACAACCTCTGTTGAGCCAACTACTTCCCTGTGTGACCTGAGCATAATCTGTATTGTTCATGTGCTGATTCAACCACATCTGTGAGATCCTGTCATCCATGTGCATAATCTCTGAAAATTATCAACCAACACAGTTGACATTGGGTTTCAAGTCAAGTGCCCTGTAGTGCTGACTTTGTCATATGTTGTTGCATTTGTGAAGTTATCCATCTGTTGTATTATTGCATTTGTGAACAAGTGATAATCTGTGCATGATTGCAATTGTGCTGAGCATCTTTGTTTGTGAGCCATTACTTCCCTGAATGTATGCATGACATGTTATGTGGCCAACCTGTGTGAATGTTGAGCCTTGCTCCCATGATAAACCAGCTGCCATCCCAAGTGATTGCTCCATAACTGAACCCTGTGCTTGACTCCAGCCCCTGCAGCTGTGAGTTTGAGCTACCACTTGGATAACAAAATTTGCTGCAAACCCTGTTGAGCCAAGCTGTGACAGACCCTTTTGCATGCTATACTCAGTCAACTAGAGCCATCTTCACCCTTGTGTGATCATATGTGAGCCTGTTGATGCCCTATCAACTGATACTGTAAATCACATGCCCCGAAAATTTTGGAGCATTAACTCGTGAAGAGTGACATCAATCGAACCAGGTTGACACCCTGCTAAATCTGTTAGAAATTGCTCCTCTGTTGCATCTGTGAATTGGCATCCCTATTGTGTGTAATCTTATAGCATTTGAATGAGTGTTGAGCAACTTGAGTAAGCATAATCTGTCCTGTGCTGTGTACTCAGAAAAGCAACAACAATCTCCCCGTATCCGCAATTGTGTGATTACTCGTGTGCTGTGTTATTTTTGTGAGTTGTGCCTCCCTGTGTTGATTTCAACAAGTTGTGCTGCACTTCAGCTGCACATTACCTGCCAGTGCTGTGTCATTTTGAGAGTTTGTGTTCATCTGCCAAGCTGTGCTTGAGCTGCCAACAGGCATAACCCTCACACAACCTGTGCTAAGCATAAACCAGCCTAAGCTGTGCTGTGTAACCCTTGCTCAAACACTCTGCCCACAATAAACCAAACTATGCACTGGGCTGCATGAGCTGAAGCCCATAACCACTGGGCTGAACATAACCTGGGCTCTGCTCACATAGCTGGGTTGCACATAACCAAGCTAAAACCCACTTAAACCAAACCAGCCCACTTAAACCAAAACTGAGCCCACTTAAACCAAAACTGAGCCCACAACAACTGGGCTTGCACAACTTGGGCTGCACATTTCCAGCAACACCCAGCACTCCTTGGGCTTAGCTTCCCTGTTTTGAGACATCATTGGTTATATACATGTTTGATGTGTGCTAAGCTATGCTTCTTTTTGAGTTCAAATTGAGTTGCTAGACCATGTCAGGATTTTGGTCTGCAACTGGGGATGGGAACAAATCCATCAGAGAGCTTGCTTACGGGCATGCTCCACAATATGAACTCCCCACAGTCCATGATGATTTTAGGGAGTACTATGAACCTTCTCAGGGCCCTGACTTTGAATACTCATACCCTAATCATTATGATCACATGTAACATCAACCACCACGGGAGGATGAACAATGTTATACTCCCCCAACCCCTTGTATGCAGTCACTAATGGATAAGCTCATAGAGCAAAACAATGATATACTTGGATGGAAAATGCATGATAATCCCTTCTCTAGTGAACCATGTGCACAACCATGTAATGATCCTTCATATGAAACATGCATACCCACTAGTGAAGACTCTCCTTCAATTTGAACAACTTTACTTGTTCTTGAGAATGAATCTCGAGTCATTTACAAAATGTAGAAAGGAGTATGCCCATAGTCAACCCACTAATGTTGAATATGAACATCACCCGGAGGAGAATGAGTTGATGAAAACTTCAATGTTGTTAATAGAGATGAGTATGCATATTACTCAGAGGATGAATATGACATGTTAGAAGAACTTGTTTATGCTGAAAATGTACTGAAATCTATGGGTTCAAAGACATTAAGTTTTTCTCCTGTGAACCCTATGAATGACGCTTCTTCTAATATTCATACATGTGATGCTGATTTGGGGCCTGTGCAATTGTTCTGTGAAAATGAGCATGCTTTACCACCTGTTTGTGACTTAGGGAATGATGAAACTTTTGACACAGATAATTCAATGCATGAAATTGATGTGTCTTATTCCATGCCTAGGTTACAACATGATGTTATGCATGAGGTTGAAATTTTGGATAATGATGATTATGACATGGAGATTGATGAATTGTTCTATGCAGGTGAACATGATTTACCTTTTTTTTCTGACCTTAGGAAAGTGTGTGATGGTGCAAATGATCTTATACTTGAAAACAACTTAGCTGTACCTAATCTCTCTCCCAAGGCACAGATTGAAACTCCTCCACCAAACCTAGGTGTAGTTTGTAACAAAATTGCAAAACCAACTTTTCTGAAAATGCCTAATTTAGGCCTAGAGCTTTGTGCTTCCCAAGTCCTCTTGGACTATTTTGCATCAAAGTACAACACTTTTAAGGAGCCACAGTTGGAATGTGTATATCTGCCTGTTCTTAGAAAAACTCATTTTGAGTTAGACCTTTTGCATGATGTACCTTTAAAATTGCAAGATTTTGTGCTCAAGACCACATCTGTTGACAAGTTTAAGTTTGGGGGTAACTTGTTCACGTATGCAATCTTTCCTGCACTCTCATGTTATATCTGTGTAAGGCTGTTGATGTTTGTACATATTGTCTTTTGGGTTGATCCTCAACTCTTTAGATTGTTGGTGTATGGTGAATTTTCATTGTATATAATCCAGTAGGACTTGTTAAACTTTCTTTCTTGAATCGGTTGAGTCTTCTTGAGCATATATTGTGCTAATCCGATATGATCTCCGCTGAGAATGTTGGATTCTAGCCTTGACTAATGAAGCTCTAACCTTGCTCCCGCCGACATACCGGTAATCTCTTCCCTTTTCTCTTATCAAAGATAGTTCTCATGGTATGTGACTTTTTGAATTCTTATTATCTGTTGACACATTGAGGACAATGTTTGATTTAGGTTTGGGGGTACATTTGCATTTGCATTTAGAGTTTTTAGTCTTCTTTTATTCAAAAAAAAAAAAAAAAAAAAAAAAAAAAAAACTCTTTGTAAATATTTGCATAAAAACCTCCAACTTTTAGAGATTTTAGAGTCACTAGCATGCTTCTAGCTATGTTTACATAGAGAGTCTGACCGAAATAACAGAACTTAGAAGTACCGAAGAACACAATCGGGTTTCTTAGTTGATTAGAGCGTTAAAGTTGGATTTAACCATACCGGAGGGCGAATTAGGTGTTGTTTAGATATTCGGTAGTAGAATTGTGATCACCCATAGTGGAGACTACCCATTTTACATCAAGCGAGGTACCGACCTTCACTCTTTGTAACTTTCTAGAAAAGCTCTTAGAGTGTGTGTCACCGTACGTCAATTCCGGGTAGGAATGGTGAGCTACCCAACTTCGCACCACTTTCAAACACTATTTTTGATCTCTTGAGTGCTAATTCCGTCAATCATGAGGGTGACGTTTAAAGATGAAAACTTCTTCTAAATACCGATTTGCAGTTAGCATCACTCTCTCCCTCTCAATCAACAGATTCATAGAAACACATCATCGTCAGCAAGCGGAGCATCATCAGAATATTTGAAGAAAAGTTGAAATAGTCCAAGGTTTACGTGCAACAAAGAAAAGAAAAGAAAATAGGATGAGAATTAATGAAGTTTGTGAAAAATTGAGTTTTCTTGTTATTTTCATTTCATGTATCTTAAAAAAAAAAAAAAAAAAAAAAAAAAATTGAGTTAGTAGTTTCATTGTTGTTATTTTTATGTAATTCATTGTCAAAAAAAAAAAAATGTTTGTCAAGTTTTTGTGAAGTTCAGAAATTCATCATCAGCTATTGAAGACCGAAGACCGAAGATTGAAGACGTTTCTATGAATGCTGAGAGAGAGTGATATTAATTGCCGATCGGGTGAGAAGGTAAGTGAGTACTCCCATCCTTGCTAATGGTTGATTTCCTTTCTTAGAGATCATCGAAAAAAGATTCTTTTTGTCCACACCTCGTGGGAGTCTCCAGAAATTATTTCGGAAGGTTATCCTTCTTACTTACAACGTGTGCAGGATTTCTCTCTTTATTCCTGCTGCACACATGAGAGACTAAAAAAGCGGTCTTTTTGAGTGCAATTATCATAAAACCCTTTTGGTGAGGCAGAAGTCGAGGCTTATGATCACAATCGAATCCGAATTCTTTCATATGGTATGGTTACTTCTCGCTCAAAGACTTAAGGATGAGAATGCGTTCTTTGATAGTTCTAACTTCGTGTTACTAGCATGCAGAAACTCTATGTCCTCATAGTTCCTTGGATGCTTGAGACTCTTTTACACTCTGAAGTTGGAGAAGGTTTTGTGGGTACACCACTGGTAAACCCTCACGAGACTACAACTCGTCCACTAGGGGCACCTAGGGGTTTAAAGGCTTAGTGCATACGCTAAATACATTCGAGAGACCCGCGACAGTGGTATAGTTAGGATTTCCGAATTTTTGTTTCACTTGAGGACAAGTAAAATTCAGGTTTGGGGGTATTTGATGAGTGCCAAATATTGCATATTTCTACATCTATTTATTGGCATTTAACTCATCTTTTGTACTTAAATCGATATTATCCCAGATTCTGTATTTTCTTTGTTTTCAAGAATAAATATTTGTACTAATTAATTTTGTGTTTTTAGGTAGTAAATAAAGCTCGGAGAAATTGAGGAGCTAAAAGAGCAGAAAATTGGAGACGAGCGTCTATGGAGCAGAAAGCCAAAGCCCGCGCACGCATCGGCGCACGCATCGGTTCACACCACCCTGAGCCGTTGAGATCTCCATCTTATGCATCCAACGGCCGCTCCGTCCTTCCCATCAACACTCGATGCTCCCGCTCAACACCAAATCAGCTTGATTCTCCCTGAGCCGTTCATATTTCACCCATCTTCATCCTACGGTCGCATCAACGGACGCATCGGATTCACCGAGATCCAACGCCGCTCTGACCTCCTCATCGATCTTTGCTACACCCGCTTCACAACAAAACACCCTATACCTATACCCCCATCGACCAAACCCATTTTCCCTTCCATCTTCTCTTTCTTCTTCCCCCGACACCTGCAGAACCCATCCCTCTCTTCTTCTTCCCCATTCCTGTTGCAGACCAGAGCCATCATCACCACCATCTTCTTACCACTGACACCACAGCCACCAACCGCACCACCTTCTCCCCTAGCTTCTCTCTATCTCACTCATAGCTTCTTCCCTAGAAGCTAAGTCTGAGATAGGAAGAACTAGGGTTAGGGTTACATCAAATCAAGGGAAAATCAGAGTAAGGAGTTCTCAGAGCCGCACAAGCAGAGGAGACAACCGATTAGGTTTTTGGGTAAGAGGGTGTTCAATTATTTTCTGTTTTGGGAGAAATTTAGGGTTTTTGAATGGCATGTATAAATAGGGTTCTGGGGTGTGTGTTAGAGATTATGCACCACTCTAGTTTGATTTGTGTTTTTAATTATCTTAATTATGTTCTAAACTACATTACTAGGGTGTAGAAGAAACCCTTAATCCTATGATGAGTTAATCCTTGTTCATATTTGTGTTCTTGGAGTGCTTTAATGTCTTAGGATGAATGAATTATCTAGTTGAGACTAATTAACTTGTGATAGTTTGTCCTGTAAGAAGACAAGCTATACTAGGAGTGAGTTAGCAAGAATAGATAATACATTTTCCATTTTATCCTTCCCTGAAAGGAATCAAGAGCATAAATTGACTAGATATTGCCTTAGCTTAGGGTCGGGTGGTGGAATCAACCATCCTAGTAACTCAACAACTTGTTTACAAGTCATTTATTGCCTTAGTTTTGAGTCACATCATCTTCAACTTGTCGTTTCGACACCAAACCAACCATATTTGTGTTACACTTCTTTGAATTCAGTTTAGTAAGCCCTAGATTAACCATACAGCAACCCAAGTCTCTGTGGGATCGACCTGTGCTTGCCCTTGCCTCCAATAGGCCTGTGCACTTGCAGTAGACATAGTCGTAGGCATATTTCCTAGCCTACCAAGTTTTTGGCGCCGCTGCCGGGGACTTGGCGTGTGCTGTGTCGATTCTTGCTTGCTTGCTTTACTGATTTTCATCCCACCATTGTACATATTAGCTTGCACTCCTTATATCATTGTAGTATAACTTAGATAAAAGCATCTGTAGTTATAATTTAGTTGTAGTTGCATCTTTAAGCTGTCTTTCAAGTAAGTTACCTGCATCATTGCCTTATAATGTTGTTGTTATTTTTGTAGCCTAATTCTTCATTTATCTGTGCATCATCTAGTTAGTTTACTTTGCATCACCACCCTTTCTTCATTGTTCGTTTGAGGATTGCATACTTCGAGTCTCGACCGATTCGGTTGAGCCACGAGTGCATGCTACACTGCTGCAGAAGCAAGGAAAAGCGATAGAAGGAGAAGACACAGTTGCTATTTGGGCTAAACCCGGTTGGTCATTCTAGAACCCTTTTATACTTTATACCTGCTTGAATGACAAACCACAGATAACCTAGTCACTCTGCTAAGCAATACCCACATCATCTAAGCCTTGCTTAAACTGGTTGGTCTCTTTTCGTGATCAACGGTCCATGTACTAGTTGAAGCGTGGTGTGTGTTAGCTGCCCTGAGTCTGTGACATTTCATTCCCCATAACATGACAGAGTAGCCACCCTGCCAAGCATTACCTTGAAGCACGATAAACTTGCTGCCCTGATACCTGTACATGTTAAAAACTCTTGCTAGGTAGTACTCAAAGTTTCACTTGTCCTGTGTGTTCTGTGCTCAACTCCATCCCCTGTAGCTGTGAGTTGAGCTGCTACTTGGATAGCCAAGTTAGATGAAAATCCCAGTTGAAGTCAACTGCAACAGTTGACATCAACTCAGACTGTTGACATGTGCTTATCTGTATTGATCATGTGTGACCTGAGCCAACTACTCCCATGTGTGAAAATCCCAGTTGAAATCCCACAACCTCTGTTGAGCCAACTACTTCCCTGTGTGACCTGAGCATAATCTGTATTGTTCATGTGCTGATTCAACCACATCTGTGAGATCCTGTCATCCATGTGCATAATCTCTGAAAATTATCAACCAACACAGTTGACATTGGGTTTCAAGTCAAGTGCCCTGTAGTGCTGACTTTGTCATCTGTTGTTGCATTTGTGAAGTTATCCATCTGTTGTATTATTGCATTTGTGAACAAGTGATAATCTGTGCATGATTGCAATTGTGCTGAGCATCTTTGTTTGTGAGCCATTACTTCCCTGAATGTATGCATGACATGTTATGTGGCCAACCTGTGTGAATGTTGAGCCTTGCTCCCATGATAAACCAACTGCCATCCCAAGTGATTGCTCCATAACTGAACCCTGTGCTTGACTCCATCCCCTGCAGCTGTGAGTTTGAGCTACCACTTGGATAACAAAAATTTGCTGCAAACCCTGTTGAGCCAAGCTGTGACAGACCCTTTTGCATGCTATACTCAGTCAACTAGAGCCATCTTCACCCTTGTGTGATCATCTGTGAGCCTGTTGATGCCCTATCAACTGATACTGTGAATCACATGCCCTGAAAATTTTGGAGCATTAACCTGTGAAGAGTGACATCAACTGAACCGGTTGACACCCTGCTAAATCTGTTAGAAATTGCTCCTCTGTTGCATCTGTGAATTGGCATCCCTATTGTGTGTAATCTTATAGCATTTGAATGAGTGTTGAGCAACTTGAGTAAGCATAATCTGTCATGTGCTGTGTACTCTGCAAAAGCAACAACAATCTCCCCTGTATGCTGCAATTGTGTGATTACCTGTGTGCTGTGTTATTTTTGTGAGTTGTGCCTCCCTGTGTTGATTTCAACAAGTTGTGCTGCACTTCAGCTGCACATTACCTGCCAGTGCTGTGTCATTTTGAGAGTTTGTGTTCATCTGCCAAGCTGTGCTTGAGCCGCCAACGAGCATAACCCTCACACAACCCGTGCTAAGCATAAACCAGACCCTAAGCCGTGTCTTTGTGTAACCCTTGCTCAAACACTCCGCCCACAATAAACCAAACTATGCCTTTGGGCATGAGAGTGAAGCCCATAACCACTGGGTTGAACATAACCTGGGCTCTGCTCACATAGCTGGGTTGCACATAACCAAGCTAAAACCCACTTAAACCAAACCAGCCCACTTAAACCAAAACTGAGCCCACTTAAACCAAAACTGAGCCCACAACAACTGGGCTTGCACAACTTGGGCTGCACATTTCCAGCAACACCCAGCACTCCTTGGGCTTAGCTTCCCTGTTTTGAGACATCATTGGTTATATACATGTTTGATGTGTGCTAAGCTATGCTTCTTTTTGAGTTCAAATTGAGTTGCTAGACCATGTCGGATTTTGGTGCGCAATCGGGGATGGGAACAAATCCATCGAGAGCTTGCTTACGGGCATGCTCCACAATATGAACTCCCACAGTCCATGATGATTTTAGGGAGTACTATGAACCTTCTCGGGGCCCCGACTTTGAATACTCATACCCTAATCATTATGATCACATGTATCATCAACCACCACCGGAGGATGAACAATGTTATACTCCCCCAATGGTAGGCCCGAAAGAGTGTATAAATTTATGTATTTTACGGCCTACGGTTATACCGCAAGTGCACGGTGTCGTGATGTAGCACTGGGCACGTACGGGTCGAACCACAGAGACTTGTGGTGCCCTTATGTGATCTAAGGCTGCTTAACTGACTTCAAGTGGTGGTAACAAAGTGACAGAAGATATGTTGTGCCGATACGGCTAATGTTGAGCTAAGTGAACCTAAACTAAGGTATAAACAAGTAGTGACATGGGATGCTAAGGTCTCACTTCCACCACTAACTCCTATTTCTGTGCTCAACCGAGTTGAGCTCTTGTTCTTATGCCGGACAAGTGAAGCTTGTCACTTCTATCACTTATCTAAGAGTTTCTCCAAGTGATAACTTAAATAGCAGACTAAGGCACTAACCCTAAGTACTAGTTGTCTAATTTAGTACAACTAGTCGTGGGAATTAGTATTAACATTAAAAGCAAGAGTGAATCACTCTCAACTCGGTCTTAACCTAACTACGGTGCATCCATGGCTTTGGTATGCACTTTGTGAGAGTAAAGAGTTGAGGTGATAAAATTTAAAGCTATCTAAAACAATAATCTCTCAAGAGCATTCAACACAGTTCAAAACATAATTGGGAATTAGGGTTTCAGTGAAACCCTAACAACTAAATTAAAACAACAAAAACAGAAATTGAAACTAAGTGACAGCACTGGCTAATCCAGGCGTGTCTAAAATCATCATCCCTTGCTTCTATTTATACATACCATGCAAACCCTAAAACAGCAAACCCTAAATCAATTAAAAATACAAATTAAATGAAAAATAATCGAACCCATACTCTATTCGCTCAATCGAGCTTCCCTCTTGTCTAATCATGCTCGAGAACTCCATGCGTCGGTTGTGGCTAACCCTAGCTCTAGCTTTTTCTAAATTAGCTTCTAGGGTTGATAGAGGCTAAGAAAGAAAAAACTAGTGCTAGGAAGTAGAGCAGGTAGCGGTGGTGTGGTTGTTGTCAGGAGATGGTGGTGGTGTGGGTTGTTGGTCGGGTGAAGGACGGAGGTGGTGTCGACGAGATGGTGGTGGAGCGGCTCTGCAGAGAGTTGTTCTCGTGAAAGTGACGGGAGAGGAGAAGAGAAATGAGTTTAGGGTTAGGCTTAGGGGCTTATATAGGGGCTATGGTGTTTGAGCGGGTACATCGAAGATCGATGGGAACGCCGCACCGAGCGTAGGATGAAGTCAAGAGATCTCGAACGGTCGAGGTTGGTAGCCGGTTTTGGAGTGATCTCGTGTTGCACGGATCATCGAGATATAGATGTAAGCGATGGAGCGACCGTTGGATGTAGCCAGGCGAGATCTTGACGGCTCGAGTGAGCGGGCTCGGATCCGGGTCGTGGGTAGCTCTAGCCCATGTCTTCCTTGTTGGGTTGCAACCGATTCGCACGCGGGCTTTGGCTATCTGCTCCATAGATGCTCGACTCCAATTCTTCGCTCCTTGGCTCCTCGATTCTCCAAGCTTTATTTATTACCTAAAAACACAAAATTAATTAATACAAATATTTATTCTTGAAAACAAAGAAAACACGAGAACTGGGATAATATCTCGATTTATAAGCGCAAAAGATGAATAAAATGCCAATAAAAAGGTGTGTAAATATGCACTATTTGGCACTCATCAAATACCCCCAAACCTGAATTTTACTTGTCCTCAAGTGAAACAGAAAATAAGAAATTCTAACTATACCACCTGTCGTAGGTCTCTCGAATGCATTTAGCGTATGCACTAAGCCTTTAAACCCTAGGTGTCCCTAGTGGACGAGTTGTAGTCTCGTGAGGGTTTACAAGAGGTGTACCCACAAAACCTTCTCCAACTTCAGAGTGTAAAAGAGTCCCAAGCCTCCAAGAAGCTATGAGGACATAGAGTTTTACGCATGCTAGTAATGTGAAGTTAGAACTATCGAAGAACGCATTCTCATCCTTAAGTGCCGAGCGAGAAGTAACCATACCATATGAAAGAATTCGGATTCGATTGTGATCATAAGCCTCGACTTCGCCTCACCATTAGGGTTTTATGATAATTGCACTCAAAAAGATCGCTTTTAGTCTCTCATGTGTGCGGGCAGGAATAAAGAGAGAAATCTGCACACGTTGTAGGTAAGAAGGATAACCTTAGAAATAAAACTGAGACTCCACAAAAGTGTGGACAAAAAGAATCTTTTTCTAATGATCTCTAAGAAAGGAAAATCAACCATTAGCAAGGGTGGGAGTACTCACTCACTTCTCACCCCGATCGGCAATTAATATCACTCTCTCATAAGAAACCATAGAAACGTCTTCAATCTTCGGTCTTCGGTCTTCAGTCTTCAACTATTGATGACGAACTTCTGAACTTCACAAAAACTTAATAAATTTTTTTTTTTTTTTTTTTTTTTTTTTTTTTTTTTTTTGTTACAATAAAACGATAAACTAAATTTTTTTTTTTTTTTTTTTTTTTTTTTCACAAACTTCATTAATTCTCATCTTATTTTCTTTTCTTTGTTGCACATAAACCTTGGGCTATATCAATTTTTTCTTTCAATATTCCGATTCCGCTCAGGTTCTTTGAATGATGATGTGTTTCTATGGGTCTTGCTGATTGAGAGAGAGAGTGATGCTAACGGCAAATCGGTATTTAGAAGGAGTTTTCATCTTTAGACGTCACCCTCATGATTGACAAAAACTAGCACTCAAGAGATCAAAAGTAGTGCTGAAAATTGGTGCGAAGTTGGGTAGCTCACCATTCCTACCCGGAATTTACGTAAGGTGACACACACTCTAATGACTTTTTAGAAAGTTGCAAAAATTTGAAGGTTGGTGCCTCACTTGATGTAAATTGGGTAGTCTCCACTATGGGTGATCACAATTCTACTACCGAATATCTAAACAAAGACCTAATTCGCCCTCCCAGGTATGGTTAAATCCAATTTTAACGCTCTAATCAACTAAGGAACCCGATTGCGTTTAAGCACTTCCAAGTTCTGTTATTTCGGTCAGAAAAATTCTCTATGTAGACATAGCTAAAAGCATGCTAGTGACTCTAAAATCTCTAAAGTTGGAGGTTTTTATTTGCAAAAAGTTTTTTTTTTTTTTTTTTTTTTTTTTTTTTTGAAAATAAAAGGTAAAATAAAAGACTAAAAACTCTAATTGCAAAATAAAAGACTAAAAACTCTAGATGCAAATGCACCCCCAAACCTAAATCGAACATTGTCCTCAATGTGTCTACATATAGAAAAAATTTAAACAGGTCACATACCGAGAGAACTATGCTTGAAAAGATAAAAGGGAAGAGATTACTAGGAATGTCGGCGGGAGCAAGGTTGAGCTTCGTTAGTCAAGGCAAAATCCAACATTCTCAGTGGAGATCATATCAGATTAGCAAAATATAAGCGCATGAAGACTCAACCAATTCAAGAAAAGAAAAATTTAACAAGTCCTAAAAAGTTGAGGGTTAACCCAAAAAAAATAATGTACAGAAACATCAACAAGAAAATGGGATTTGGTTTAAATGGGTTTTGGTTTGTGTGGGCTGATTGTTTGGTTTTTGTGGGAAAATTTGGTTTAAATGGGCTGATTTGGTTTATTGGGATTTGGTTTAAATGGGTTTTGGTTTGTTGGGAAAATACAGCCCATTGGAACTGTGGGCTCTGTTTGAGTTAAGCCCAGGCTGTTTAGTCTAAGTGCAAATGCACAGCTCAAGATTTGGGCTTCAATTTGGTTGCAGCCCAGGTTGTGTAGCTTAGTTGGTCTGGCCCAGCTTGGTTGCACAGCCCAGAAGTCTATGGGCTCAGTTTGGTGCAGCCCAGGTTCAGTCAAAAATGTATTGCCCAGAAGTGGATTGAGCCCAGTTTGAGAAGCACAGCAGGTCTAGCAATTTGTGTTTAGCCCAGGTGAACTGGGTTTCAGTCAGCAGCTCTAGTGCTCAGCAGAAAGGCTCAAGTTTGTGCACTGGCTAGGCCAGTCTCTGGTTCTGTGGCACAAGATAACTGAGTCTTTGCAACTCAGTTTAGCCTATGCTGGTAGGTGCACAAGTACACAGGCTAGTCACAGGTTGACAGCCTAGGTTGGCTTGTCTCTCAGAACTGAGCACACACACAGAGTACACAAATTGGCTCATTGGCAATTTACACAAAGATACTTATCAGGTCACAAAAGACAAGAAAACATTCACAAAGACAGCAAGGTCACAGGTGGTCACACGAATTAGGCAAAAATCTCAGGAGATTGAGCTATACCTAGCTAGGCAGCTAGTTTATCATGCAAAGATGGCTCACGGGGTTGACAGAGTGAGGTTTGCGATCAGCCAAGGCAGAGCAATGTATGCAGTGGTGCATGCTCAGGTGAGTTATGACTTAGGGTTGATGGCACTATGGTCACAGAATCATACAAGCATATATTTCAGGTTTCAAGGTCTACAAAGCACAGGGCACCAACCTGAGTCTAGCACAAACTTAATAGCAATTGAAAATAGCTTTCATACACAGGTCAAGCAACTCACACACACAGATTTCAGAGTGGCAGGGTCAACAGGGCTGAGTTGATGGCAACTCAGAGCTCACAGCTACAGGGCACTGCAGCTAATGGACAGGGCAGAACTCACTATGCACAGAGCAATGCACTAGGCACAAGGCTGATGACTCACTAGGATGCAAGCATATATTCCAAGGCATACAGGGTAAGTTTAGGTAAAATTTAGCACAAGGTCACAAGCAAGCATACATATCATTCATTCATTTGGCAAGGTCTAGCATGCTTGGTAACTGGCTCAACAGGCTAGTATGCAAGGGGTCAGGGCATCCATTCTATCATGCTCAGTTTGCTCAGGCTAAGGTAGCAGAGTAGCTCAGGCTAGTATGCATGGAGTCACTTACCTGAGTTTGCAGTCTGCTCAGAGCTTTGTGACTCAAGCCCTGCGCTTCTTCTTGGCCTTCTAGGCTTAGCTCAGCAGCGCAGCAAGCACAGCTAGTAGTATGGGTAGCACAGCTGGGCAGTAAGCACAGGTACCTGTTTACTCAGGAAGAAGATCAGTTTTCTCAAAATTTCACAACAAGCAACAGAGCTAGTGTGTTGCGATGACAGAGCTAAGCTCTGAGCAAAGCACTGAATGAGGTAAAGTTATGAGCAAGTTTTAAAAACAAGGGTGCTGTGCAGCCAAGATGGCTGTGCTCAGCTGTGCAGCCAAGATGGCTGTGCTGCTGCACATTAAGTTAGCAGATGGCAGGCTAAGTTGGACTGACACAGGAGAAAAATAAATTGGACTGTCACAGGGGACTAAAGTTACAAGTTACACTAAGCACAGGTTGTACAAGAGTCTACTTGCAAGCTAATAACAAAGCTCCAGTTGAGCTACAAGTTACAGGGCTAGTGAACTAAGTTATGAGGCAAAGTAAGCTAACTAGATGCAAAGCTGGATGAAGAATTAAGCTAACAAAATAACAACTAAATCATGAGGCAATGATGCAGATAGATGCAAGAATGCAATAACAACGAAAAAATTAGAAAAGATGCAGAAATAGGCAAGTTACAGCTAAGTGCAATAATAATCTAAGTTACACAAATTACAGGGCTAACATGCTAATAGTAAAAACAAAGTGAATATATACAATGAAAAACAATGAAGTCAAGTCAATAAATCAGCAGGGCACGCGCCAAGTCCCCGGCAACGGCGCCAAAAACTTGGTAGGCCCGAAAGAGTGTATAAATTTATGTATTTTACGGCCTACGGTTATACCGCAAGTGCACGGTGTCGTGATGTAGCACTGGGCACGTACGGGTCGAACCACAGAGACTTGTGGTGCCCTTATGTGATCTAAGGCTGCTTAATCGACTTCAAGTGGTGGTAACAAAGTGAGAGAAGATATGTTGTGCCGATACGGCTAATGTTGAGCTAAGTGAACCTAAACTAAGGTATAAACAAGTAGTGACAGGGGATGCTAAGGTCTCACTTCCACCACTAACTCCTATTCTCGTGCTCAACGAGTTGAGCTCTTGTTCTTATGCCGGACAAGTGAAGCTTGTCACTTCTATCACTTATCTAAGAGTTTCTCCAAGTGATAACTTAAATAGCAGCTAAGGCACTAATTCCTAAGTACTAGTTGTCTAATTTAGTACAACTAGTCGGGGAATTAGTATTAACATTAAAAGCAAAGAGCTGAATCACTCTCAACTCAGTCTTAACCTAACTACAAAGTGCATCCATGGCTTTGGTATGCACTATGAGAGTAAAGAGTTGAGGTGATAAAATTTAAAGCTATCTAAAACAATAATCTCTCAAGAGCATTCAACACAGTTCAAAACATAATTGGGAATTAGGGTTTCGGTGAAACCCTAACAACTAAATTAAAACAACAAAAAGAAATTGAAACTAAGTGACAAAGACGGCTAATCCCGGGCGTGTCTAAAATCATCATCCCTTGCTTCTATTTATACATACCATGCAAACCCTAAAACAAAGCAAACCCTAAATCAATTAAAAATACAAATTAAATGAAAAATAATCGAACCCATACTCTATTCGGCTCGAATCGAGCTTCCCTCTTGTCTAATCATGCTCGAGAACTCCATGCGTCGGTTGTGGCTAACCCTAGCTCTAGCTTTTTCTAAATTAGCTTCTAGGGTTGATAGAGGCTAAGAAAGAAAAAACTAGTGCTAGGGAAGTAGAGCAGGTAGCGGTGGTGTGGTTGTGTGTCAGGAGATGGTGGTGGTGTGGGTTGTTGGTCGGGTGAAGGACGGAGGTGGTGTCGGACGAGATGGTGGTGGAGCGGCTCTGGCAGAGAGTTGTTCGTGAAAGTGACGGAGAGGAGAAGAGAAATGAGTTTAGGGTTAGGCTTAGGGGCTTATATAGGGGCTATGGTGTTGAGCAGGTACATCGAAGATCGATGGGAACGCTGCACCGAGCGTAGGATGAAGCTGAAGAGATCTGAACGGTCGAGGTTGGTAGCCGGTTTTTGGAGTGATCTCGTGTTGCACGGGATCATCGAGATATAGATGTAAGCGATGGAGCGACCGTTGGATGTAGCCAGGCGAGATCTTGACGGCCTCGAGTGAGCGGGCTCGGATCCGGGTCGTGGGTAGCTCTAGCCCATGTCTTCCTTGTTGGGTTGCAACTGATTCGCACGCGGGCTTTGGCTATCTGCTCCATAGATGCTCGACTCCAATTCTTCGCTCCTTGGCTCCTCAGATTCTCCAAGCTTTATTTATTACCTAAAAACACAAAATTAATTAATACAAATATTTATTCTTGAAAACAAAGAAAACACAGAATCTGGGATAATATCTGATTTATAAGCGCAAAAGATGAGTAAAATGCCAATAAAAAGGTGTGTAAATATGCACTATTTGGCACTCATCACCCAACCCCTTGTATGCAGTCACTAATGGATAAGCTCATAGAGCAAAACAATGATATACTTGGATGGAAAATGCATGATAATCCCTTCTCTAGTGAACCATGTGCACAACCATGTAATGATCCTTCATATGAAACATGCATACCCACTAGTGAAGACTCTCCTTCAGCTGAACAACTTTACTTGTTCTTGAGAATGAATCTCAGTCATTTACAAAATGTAGAAAGGGAGTATGCCCATAGTCAACCCACTAATGTTGAATATGAACATCACCTGGAGGAGAATGAGTTGACTGAAAACTTCAATGCTGTTAATAGAGATGAGTATGCATATTACTCAGAGGATGAATATGACATGTTAGAAGAACTTGTTTATGCTGAAAATGTACTGAAATCTATGGGTTCAAAGACATTAAGTTTTTCTCCTGTGAACCCTATGAATGACGCTTCTTCTAATATTCATACATGTGATGCTGATTTGGGGCCTGTGCAATTGTTCTGTGAAAATGAGCATGCTTTACCACCTGTTTGTGACTTAGTAATGATGAAACTTTTGACACGAGATAATTCAATGCATGAAATTGATGTGTCTGAATCCATGCCTAGGTTACAACATGATGTTATGCATGAGGTTGAAATTTTGGATAATGATGATTATGACATGGAGATTGATGAATTGTTCTATGCAGGTGAACATGATTTACCTTTTTTTTCTGACCTTAGGAAAGTGTGTGATGGTGCAAATGATCTTATACTTGAAAACAACTTAGCTGTACCTAATCTCTCTCCCAAGGCACAGATTGAAACTCCTCCACCAAACCTAGGTGTAGTTTGTAACAAAATTGCAAAACCAACTTTTCTGAAAATGCCTAATTTAGGCCTAGAGCTTTGTGCTTCCCAAGTCCTCTTGGACTATTTTGCATCAAAGTACAACACTTTTAAGGAGCCACGGTTGGAATGTGTATATCTCATTTGTTCTTAGAAAAACTCATTTTGAGTTAGACCTTTTGCATGATGTACCTTTAAAATTGCAAGATTTTGTGCTCAAGACCACATCTCGTTGACAAGTTTAAGTTTGGGGGTAACTTGTTCACGTATGCAATCTTTCCGCACTCTCATGTTATATCCGTGTAAGGTGTTGATGTTTGTACATATTGTCTTTTGGGTTGATCCTCAACTCTTTAGATTGTTGGTGTATGGTGAATTTTCATTGTATATAATCCAAAGAGGACTTGTTAAACTTTCTTTCTTGAATCGGTTGAGTCTTCTTGAGCATATATTATGCTAATCCGATATGATCTCCGCCGAGAATGTTGGATTCTAGCCTTGACTAATGAAGCTCTAACCTTGCTCCCGCCGACATACCCAGGTAATCTCTTCCCTTTTCTCTTATCAAGCATAGTTCTCATGGTATGTGACTTTTTGAATTCTTATTATCTGTTGACACATTGAGGACAATGTTTGATTTAGGTTTGGGGGTACATTTGCATTTGCATTTAGAGTTTTTAGTCTTCTTTTTTTCAAAAAAAAAAAAAAAAAAAAAGCCTCTTTGTAAATATTTGCATAAAAACCTCCAACTTTTAGAGATTTTAGAGTCACTAGCATGCTTCTAGCTATGTTTACATAGAGAGTCTGACCGAAATAACAGTAACTTAGAAGTATCGAAGAACACAATCGGGTTTCTTAGTTGATTAGAGCGTTAAAGTTGGATTTAACCATACCAGGAGGGCGAATTAGGTGCTGTTTAGATATTCGGTAGTAGAATTGTGATCACCCATAGTGGAGACTACCCATTTTACATCAAGCGAGGTACCGACCTTCACTCTTTGTAACTTTCTAGAAAAGCTGTTAGAGTGTGTGTCACCGTACGTCAATTCCGGGGTAGGAATGGTGAGCTACCCAACTTCGCACCACTTTCAAAGCACTATTTTTGATCTCTTGAGTGCTAATTCCGTCAATCATGAGGGTGACGTTTAAAGATGAAAACTTCTTCTAAATACCGATTTGCAGTAAGCATCACTCTCTCCCTCTCAATCAACAAGATTCATAGAAACACATCATCGTCGGCAAGCGGAGCAACATCGAATATTTGAAGAAAAGTTGAAATAGTCCAAGGTTTACGTGCAACAAAGAAAAGAAAAGAAAATAGGATGAGAATTAATGAAGTTTGTGAAAAATTGAGTTTTCTTGTTATTTTCATTTCATGTATCTTAAAAAAAAAAAAAAAAAAAAATTGAGTTAGTAGTTTCATTGTTGTTATTTTTATGTAATTCATTGTCAAAAAAAAAAAAAAATGTTTGTCAAGTTTTTGTGAAGTTCAGAAGTTCATCATCGCCTATTGAAGACCGAAGACCGAAGATTGAAGACGTTTCTATGAATGCCGAGAGAGAGTGATATTAATTGCCGATCGGGTGAGAAGGTAAGTGAGTACTCCCATCCTTGCTAATGGTTAATTTCCTTTCTTAGAGATCATCGGAAAAAGATTCTTTTGTCCACACCTCTCGTGGAGTCTCCAAATTATTTCGGAAGGTTATCCTTCTTACTTACAACGTGTGCGGGATTTCTCTCTTTATTCTCGCTGCACACATGAGAGACTAAAAAGCGGTCTTTTTGAGTGCAATTATCATAAAACCCTTTTGGTGAGGCGAAGTCGAGGCTTATGATCACAATCGAATCCGAATTCTTTCATATGGTATGGTTACTTCTCGCTCAAAGACTTAAGGATGAGAATGCGTTCTTTGATAGTTCTAACTTCGTGTTACTAGCATGCGAAACTCTATGTCCTCATAGTTCCTTGGATGCTTGAGACTCTTTTACACTCGAAGTTGGAGAAGGTTTTGTGGGTACTTTGGTAAACCCTCACGAGACTACAACTCGTCCACTAGGGGCACCTAGGGGTTTAAAGGCTTAGTGCATACGCTAAATACATTCGAGAGACCCGCGACAGATGGTATAGTTAGGATTTCCGAATTTTTGTTTCACTTGAGGACAAGTAAAATTCAGGTTTGGGGGTATTTGATGAGTGCCAAATATTGCATATTTCTACATCTATTTATTGGCATTTAACTCATCTTTTGTACTCGTAAATCGATATTATCCCAGCATTCGTATTTTCTTTGTTTTCAAGAATAAATATTTGTACTAATTAATTTTGTGTATTTAGGTAGTAAATAAAGCTCGAGAAATTGAGGAGCTAAAAGAGCGTAAAATTGGAGACGAGCGTCTATGGAGCAGAAAGCCAAAGCCCGCGCACGCATCGGTTCACACCACCCCGAGCCGTTGAGATCTCCATCTTATGCATCCAACGGCCATCTCCGTCCTTCCCATCAACACTCGATGCTCCCGCTCAACACCAAATCAGCTTGATTCTCCCTGAGCCGTTCATATTTCACCCATCTTCATCCTACGGTCGCATCAACGGACGCATCGGATTCACCGAGATCCAACGCTCGCCTGACCTCCTCATCGATCTTTGCTACACCCGTACTAATTCACAACAAAACACCCTATACCTATACCCCCATCGACCAAACCCATTTTCCCTTCCATCTTCTCTTTCTTCTTCCCCGACACTCACAACAAAAACACCCTATACCTAACCCATCCCTCTCTTCTTCTTCTTCCCCATTCCTTCCCCATTGGGACTGCAGCCATCATCACCACCATCTTCTTACCACCGACACCACACCACCAACCGCACCACCTTCTCCCCTAGCTTCTCTCTATCTCACTCATAGCTTCTTCCCTAGAAGCTAAGTCTGAGATAGGAAGAACTAGGGTTAGGGTTACATCAAATCAAGGGAAAATCGAGTAAGGAGTTCTCGAGCCGCACAAGCGAGAGGAGACAACTGATTAGGTTTTTGGGTAAGAGGGTGTTCAATTATTTTTTGTTTTGGGAGAAATTTAGGGTTTTTGAATGGCATGTATAAATAGGGTTCTGGGGTGTGTGTTAGAGCTTATGCCTGGGCTAGCCAGAGCACCACTCTAGTTTGATTTGTGTTTTTAATTATCTTAATTATGTTCTAAACTACATTACTAGGGTGTAGAAGAAACCCTTAATCCTATGATGAGTTAATCCTTGTTCATATTTGTGTTCTTGGAGTGCTTTAATGTCTTAGGATGAATGAATTATCTAGTTGAGACTAATTAACTTGTGATAGTTTGTACTGTAAGAAGACAAGCTATACTAGGAGTGAGTTAGCAAGAATAGATAATACATTTTCCATTTTATCCTTCCCTGAAAGGAATCAAGAGCATAAATTGACTAGATATTGCCTTAGCTTAGGGTCAGGTGGTGGAATCAACCATCCTAGTAACTCAACAACTTGTTTACAAGTCATTTATTGCCTTAGTTTTGAGTCACATCATCTTCAACTTGTCGTTTCGACACCAAACCAACCATATTTGTGTTACACTTCTTTGAATTCAGTTTAGTAAGCCCTAGATTAACCATACAGCAACCCAAGTCTCGTGGGATCGACTCCGTGCTTGCCCTTGCCTCCAATAGGCTGTGCACTTGCAGTAGACATAGTCGTAGGCATATTTCCTAGCCTACCAAGTTTTTGGCGCCGCTGCCGGGGACTTGGCGTGTGCTGTGTCGATTCTTGCTTGCTTGCTTTACTGATTTTCATCCCACCATTGTACATATTAGCTTGCACTCCTTATATCATTGTAGTATAACTTAGATAAAAGCATTTGTAGTTATAATTTAGTTGTAGTTGCATCTTTAAGCTGTCTTTCAAGTAAGTTACCTGCATCATTGCCTTATAATGTTGTTGTTATTTTTGTAGCCTAATTCTTCATTTATCTGTGCATCATCTAGTTAGTTTACTTTGCATCACCACCCTTTCTTCATTGTTCGTTTGAGGATTGCATACTTCTGAGTACTGACCAGTTCAGTTGAGCCAGCAGGTGCATGCTACACTGCTGCGGAAGCAAGGAAAAGCGATAGAAGGAGAAGACACAGTTGCTATTTGGGCTAAACCCGGTTGGTCATTCTAGAACCCTTTTATACTTTATACCTGCTTGAATGACAAACCACAGATAACCTAGTCACTCTGCTAAGCAATACCCACATCATCTAAGCCTTGCTTAAACTGGTTGGTCTCTTTCTATGATCAACAGTCCATGTACTAGCTGAACTGTGGTGTGTGTTAGCTGCCCTGAGTCTGTGACATTTCATTCCCCATAACATGACAGAGTAGCCACCCTGCCAAGCATTACCTTGAAGCACGATAAACTTGCTGCCCTGATACCTGTACATGTTAAAAACTCTTGCTAGGTAGTACTCAAAGTTTCACTTGTCCTGTGTGTTCTGTGCTCAACTCCATCCCCTGTAGCTGTGAGTTGAGCTGCTACTTGGATAGCCAAGTTAGATGAAAATCCCAGTTGAAGTCAACTGCAACAGTTGACATCAACTCAGACTGTTGACATGTGCTTATCTGTATTGATCATGTGTGACCTGAGCCAACTACTCCCATGTGTGAAAATCCCAGTTGAAATCCCACAACCTCTGTTGAGCCAACTACTCCCCTGTGTGACCTGAGCATAATCTGTATTGTTCATGTGCTGATTCAACCACATCTGTGAGATCCCGTCATCCATGTGCATAATCTCTCGAAAATTATCAACCAACACAGTTGACATTGGGTTTCAAGTCAAGTGCCCCGTAGTGCTGACTTTGTCATCTGTTGTTGCATTTGTGAAGTTATCCATCTGTTGTATTATTGCATTTGTGAACAAGTGATAACTGTGCATGATTGCAATTGTGCTGAGCATCTTTGTTTGTGAGCCATTACTTCCCTGAATGTATGCATGACATGTTATGTGGCCAACCTGTGTGAATGTTGAGCCTTGCTCCCATGATAAACCAGCTGCCATCCCAAGTGATTGCTCCATAACTGAACCCTGTGCTTGACTCCATCCCCTGCAGCTGTGAGTTTGAGCTACCACTTGGATAACAAAAATTTGCTGCAAACCATGTTGAGCCAAGCTGTGACAGACCCTTTTGCATGCTATACTCAGTCAACTAGAGCCATCTTCACCCTTGTGTGATCATCTGTGAGCCTGTTGATGCCCTATCAACTGATACTGTGAATCACATGCCCTGAAAATTTTGGAGCATTAACCGTGAAGAGTGACATCAATGAACCGGTTGACACCCCGCTAAATCATTAGAAATTGCTCCTCCGTTGCATCCGTGAATTGGCATCCCTATTGTGTGTAATCTTATAGCATTTGAATGAGTGTTGAGCAACTTGAGTAAGCATAATCTGTCATGTGCTGTGTACTCTGCAAAAGCAACAACAATCTCCCCTGTATGCTGCAATTGTGTGATTACCTGTGTGCTGTGTTATTTTTGTGAGTTGTGCCTCCCTGTGTTGATTTCAACAAGTTGTGCTGCACTTCAGCTGCACATTACCTGCCAGTGCTGTGTCATTTTGAGAGTTTGTGTTCATCTGCCAAGCTGTGCTTGAGCTGCCAACAGGCATAACCCTCACACAACCTGTGCTAAGCATAAACCAGCCTAAGCTGTGCTGTGTAACCCTTGCTCAAACACTCTGCCCACAATAAACCAAACTATGCACTGGGCTGCATGAGCTGAAGCCCATAACCACTGGGCTGAACATAACCTGGGCTCTGCTCACATAGCTGGGTTGCACATAACCAAGCTAAAACCCACTTAAACCAAACCAGCCCACTTAAACCAAAACTGAGCCCACTTAAACCAAAACTGAGCCCACTTAAACCAAAACTGAGCCCACAACAACTGGGCTTGCACAACTTGGGCTGCACATTTCCAGCAACACCCAGCACTCCTTGGGCTTAGCTTCCCTGTTTTGAGACATCATTGGTTATATACATGTTTGATGTGTGCTAAGCTATGCTTGTTTTTGAGTTCAAATTGAGTTGCTAGACCATGTCAGGATTTTGGTCTGCAACTGGGGATGGGAACAAATCCATCAGAGAGCTTGCTTACGGGCATGCTCCACAATATGAACTCCCCACAGTCCATGATGATTTTAGGGAGTACTATGAACCTTCTCAGGGCCCTGACTTTGAATACTCATACCCTAATCATTATGATCACATGTATCATCAACCACCACGGGAGGATGAACAATGTTATACTCCCCAACCCCTTGTATGCAAATCACTAATGGATAAGCTCATAGAGCAAAACAATGATATACTTGGATGGAAAATGCATGATAATCCCTTCTCTAGTGAACCATGTGCACAACCATGTAATGATCCTTCATATGAAACATGCATACCCACTAGTGAAGACTCTCCTTCACTGAACAACTTTACTTGTTCTTGAGAATGAATCTCGAGTCATTTACAAAATGTAGAAAGGGAGTATGCCCATAGTCAACCCACTAATGTTGAATATGAACATCACCGGAGGAGAATGAGTTGATGAAAACTTCAATGTTTGTTAATAGAGATGAGTATGCATATTACTCGGAGGATGAATATGACATGTTAGAAGAACTTGTTTATCTTTGAAAATGTCTCGAAATCTATGGGTTCAAAGACATTAAGTTTTTCTCCGTGAACCCTATGAATGACGCTTCTTCTAATATTCATACATGTGATGCTTTGATTTTGGGGCTGTGCAATTGTTCTGTGAAAATGAGCATGCTTTACCCACTGTTTGTGACTTAGGGAATGATGAAACTTTTGACACGAGATAATTCAATGCATGAAATTGATGTGTCGATTCCATGCCTAGGTTACAACATGATGTTATGCATGAGGTTGAAATTTTGGATAATGATGATTATGACATGGAGATTGATGAATTGTTCTATGCGGTGAACATGATTTACCTTTTTTTTCGACCTTAGGAAAGTGTGTGATGGTGCAAATGATCTTATACTTGAAAACAACTTAGTCGTACCTAATCTCTCTCCCAAGGCATGATTGAAACTCCTCCACCAAACCTAGGTGTAGTTTGTAACAAAATTGCAAAACCAACTTTTCCGAAAATGCCTAATTTAGGCCTAGAGCTTTGTGCTTCCCAAGTCCTCTTGGACTATTTTGCATCAAAGTACAACACTTTTAAGGAGCCACGGTTGGAATGTGTATATCTCACTTTGTTCTTAGAAAAACTCATTTTGAGTTAGACCTTTTGCATGATGTACCTTTAAAATTGCAAGATTTTGTGCTCAAGACCACATCTGTTGACAAGTTTAAGTTTGGGGGTAACTTGTTCACGTATGCAATCTTTCCTGCACTCTCATGTTATATCTGTGTAAGGCTGTTGATGTTTGTACATATTGTCTTTTGGGTTGATCCTCAACTCTTTAGATTGTTGGTGTATGGTGAATTTTCATTGTATATAATCCAGTAGGACTTGTTAAACTTTCTTTCTTGAATCGGTTGAGTCTTCTTGAGCATATATTATGCTAATCCGATATGATCTCCGCTGAGAATGTTGGATTCTAGCCTTGACTAATGAAGCTCTAACCTTGCTCCCGCCGACATACATGTGGTAATCTCTTCCCTTTTCTCTTATCGAGCATAGTTCTCATGGTATGTGACTTTTTGAATTCTTATTATCTGTTGACACATTGAGGACAATGTTTGATTTAGGTTTGGGGGTACATTTGCATTTGCATTTAGAGTTTTTAGTCTTCTTTTTTTCAAAAAAAAAAAAAAAAAAAAAAAAAAAAAAGCCTCTTTGTAAATATTTGCATAAAAACCTCCAACTTTTAGAGATTTTAGAGTCACTAGCATGCTTCTAGCTATGTTTACATAGAGAGTCTGACCGAAATAACAGAACTTAGAAGTACTGAAGAACACAATCGGGTTTCTTAGTTGATTAGAGCGTTAAAGTTGGATTTAACCATACCGGAGGGCGAATTAGGTGTTGTTTAGATATTCGGTAGTAGAATTGTGATCACCCATAGTGGAGACTACCCATTTTACATCAAGCGAGGTACCGACCTTCACTCTTTGTAACTTTCTAGAAAAGCTGTTAGAGTGTGTGTCACCGTACGTCAATTCCGGGTAGGAATGGTGAGCTACCCAACTTCGCACCACTTTCAGCACTATTTTTGATCTCTTGAGTGCTAATTCCGTCAATCATGAGGGTGACGTTTAAAGATGAAAACTTCTTCTAAATACCGATTTGCAGTTAGCATCACTCTCTCCCTCTCAATCAACAGATTCATAGAAACACATCATCGTCAGCAAGCGGAGCAACATCAGAATATTTGAAGAAAAGTTGAAATAGTCCAAGGTTTACGTGCAACAAAGAAAAGAAAAGAAAATAGGATGAGAATTAATGAAGTTTGTGAAAAATTGAGTTTTCTTGTTATTTTCATTTCATGTATCTTAAAAAAAAAAAAAAAAAAAAAAAATTGAGTTAGTAGTTTCATTGTTGTTATTTTTATGTAATTCATTGTCAAAAAAAAAAAAAATGTTTGTCAAGTTTTTGTCAAGTTCAGAAGTTCATCATCAGCTATTGAAGACCGAAGACCGAAGATTGAAGACGTTTCTATGAATGCTGAGAGAGAGTGATATTAATTGTCGATCGGGTGAGAAGGTAAGTGAGTACTCCCATCCTTGCTAATGGTTGATTTCCTTTCTTAGAGATCATCAGAAAAAGATTCTTTTTTGTCCACACCTCTGTGGAGTCTCCAAAAATTATTTCGGAAGGTTATCCTTCTTACTTACAACGTGTGCAGGATTTCTCTCTTTATTCCTGCTGCACACATGAGAGACTAAAAAAGCGGTCTTTTTGAGTGCAATTATCATAAAACCCTTTTGGTGAGGCAGAAGTCGAGGCTTATGATCACAATCGAATCCGAATTCTTTCATATGGTATGGTTACTTCTCGCTCAAAGACTTAAGGATGAGAATGCGTTCTTTGATAGTTCTAACTTCGTGTTACTAGCATGCGTAAACTCTATGTCCTCATAGTTCCTTGGATGCTTGAGACTCTTTTACACTCGAAGTTGGAGAAGGTTTTGTGGGTACACCTTTGGTAAACCCTCACGAGACTACAACTCGTCCACTAGGGGCACCTAGGGGTTTAAAGGCTTAGTGCATACGCTAAATACATTCGAGAGACCCGCGACAGTGGTATAGTTAGGATTTCCGAATTTTTGTTTCACTTGAGGACAAGTAAAATTCAGGTTTGGGGGTATTTGATGAGTGCCAAATATTGCATATTTCTACATCTATTTATTGGCATTTAACTCATCTTTTGTACTCAGAAATCAGATATTATCCCATTCTCGTATTTTCTTTGTTTTCAAGAATAAATATTTGTACTAATTAATTTTGTGTTTTTAGGTAGTAAATAAAGCTCGGAGAAATTGAGGAGCTAAAAGAGCAGAAAATTGGAGACGAGCGTCTATGGAGCAGAAAGCCAAAGCCCGCGCACGCATCGGTTCACACCACCCTGAGCCGTTGAGATCTCCATCTTATGCATCCAACGGCCGCTCCGTCCTTCCCATCAACACTCGATGCTCCCGCTCAACACCAAATCAGCTTGATTCTCCCTGAGCCGTTCATATTTCACCCATCTTCATCCTACGGTCGCATCAACGGACGCATCGGATTCACCGAGATCCAACGCTCGCTACAGCCTCCTCATCGATCTTTGCTACACCCGCTTCACAACAAAACACCCTATACCTATACCCCCATCGACCAAACCCATTTTCCCTTCCATCTTCTCTTTCTTCTTCCCCCGACACCTGCAGAACCCATCCCTCTCTTCTTCTTCCCCATTCCTGTTGCAGACCAGAGCCATCATCACCACCATCTTCTTACCACTGACACCACAGCCACCAACCGCACCACCTTCTCCCCCTAGCTTCTCTCTATCTCACTCATAGCTTCTTCCCTAGAAGCTAAGTCTGAGATAGGAAGAACTAGGGTTAGGGTTACATCAAATCAAGGGAAAATCAGAGTAAGGAGTTCTCAGAGCCGCACAAGCAGAGGAGACAACTGATTAGGTTTTTGGGTAAGAGGGTGTTCAATTATTTTCTGTTTTGGGAGAAATTTAGGGTTTTTGAATGGCATGTATAAATAGGGTTCTGGGGTGTGTGTTAGAGCTTATGCCTGGGCTAGCCAGAGCACCACTCTAGTTTGATTTGTGTTTTTAATTATCTTAATTATGTTCTAAACTACATTACTAGGGTGTAGAAGAAACCCTTAATCCTATGATGAGTTAATCCTTGTTCATATTTGTGTTCTTGGAGTGCTTTAATGTCTTAGGATGAATGAATTATCTAGTTGAGACTAATTAACTTGTGATAGTTTGTACTGTAAGAAGACAAGCTATACTAGGAGTGAGTTAGCAAGAATAGATAATACATTTTCCATTTTATCCTTCCCTGAAAGGAATCAAGAGCATAAATTGACTAGATATTGCCTTATCTTAGGGTCAGGTGGTGGAATCAACCATCCTAGTAACTCAACAACTTGTTTACAAGTCATTTATTGCCTTAGTTTTGAGTCACAACATCTTCAACTTGTCGTTTCGACACCAAACCAACCATATTTGTGTTACACTTCTTTGAATTCAGTTTAGTAAGCCCTAGATTAACCATACAACAACCCAAGTCTCTGTGGGATCGACCTGTGCTTGCCCTTGCCTCTAATAGGCCTGTGCACTTGCAGTAGACATAGTCGTAGGCATCTTTCCTAGCCTACCAGGTGGTGCTGCTAGTGGTTACGGCGGTTAAATGGTAGTGGTGGTTTGGTGGGCTGGTGGCGGCGGTGGCTGACCGGTGGCGTTGGTTGTGGTGGTGGTGTATTTGGAGGTGACAGTGGTAGACCGGTGGCGGAGAAATGTATTTTTTTTATAAATGAGGAAATATGTCTGTGTTATAAAATAAGAAAAAATTATATAATAGAGGGTATTAATGTAATCTATGTTTAAGTGGATAAGGTGAGGGGTATATTTATTATGTAGTAGGGGTATATTTGTAGGGTATGAAACCTAGGGGTATATAATTAATATACCCTATCTAAAGACGATTGTTTGTGAACTTATATTTATATTAACTAAGGAATGCTAAATGCAAAACGTGGCTATAAAGTTCATGAACCGATTCGAGTGAATCAAATCGTTTTTGTTTCGATTGTGTCTTATGTAGTTACATAAGATTTCCTTGCAATTGAACAACTCTCTAACTAGTTCATTTGAGTCATTTGAACTAGTTATGGTGAAGAAGAATATGGTTGATATGAAAGTGCTCATATGGCTAACCATTTGGTTAACTATTGTTGAACCAACAAATGTACATGTTTGGGTAAGGTTACACAAACCTAAAATCGTGCATTTCATTTGTGTGTAACAAGCTAAGTTTTCGATACAACTATTGAAAGATATTAGGTTGAATCTAATCAGGTTTTATCTAACGGTGAATATTGAATGCTTTGTTACCAAGCTAACATTGATAGCAAACCCTGATTTGAAAGACTATATGAGGGAGAACTCTATCAACCGGGAAACCTAATCCCCACACCTTCCATGTGATACTAGTTGTATTAGCTAGAGTCGATTCTCCTTTAACCTTAGGTTTCTTCTTGAAAACCAGGTTAACGACTTAAAGACTTCATTGGGATTGTGAAGCCAGACCGATACTACTTTCTCGTAGTTGTGTGATCTAATCTTGATGATTATATCGTGTTGAGTACAATCGTAACGATTGGCTTGAGATTAATATCTCCGATAGGCAAGATATAAAAGTAGTCACAAATATCTTCGTCTCATCGTTTGTGATTTCATAATATCTTCTTTCGTCGCGTCGATTAAGATTATTGTGAGGCTATTGATAATACTAGGCTGTTCTTAGGGAATATAAGTTCGGGTTATCAATTGGTTCCTATTCACCTTGATTTATCAAAAGACGGAACAAAACTTGTAGGTATTTCTGTGGGAGACAGATTTATCTATTATCATAGACTTTTCTGTGTGATACAGATTTGTTTATCAAAGTCTTCGACTTTGGGTCGTAGAAACTCTTAGTAGTGGGTGAGATCAGCTAAGGGAATCAAGTGCGTAGTATCCTGCTGGGATCAGAGACGTAAGGAGCGCAACTGTACCTTGAATCAGTGTGAGATTGATTGGGGTTCAACTACGTCCAGACCGAAGTTAGTTTGTAGTAGGCTAGTGTCCGTAGCGACTTAATACAAAGTGTGGTGTTCAATATGGACTAGGTCCCGGGTTTTTCTCGCATTTGCGGTTTCCTCGTTAACAAAATTTCGTGTATCGTGTTATTTCTATTCCGCATTATATTTTGTTATATAATTAAAATATCACAGGTTGTGCGTTTGAATCAATCAATTGGAAATCCTACCTTTGGTTGTTGATTGGAAATTGATTGATCCTTGAACATTGGTCTTTGGTACCGTTCAAGTGATTTCTCTTGTATTCAATTAGACTCGCAGATTTCTATTTGCTTGAGAAAGTATTGAATCAAGAAAGAGAGATATAACTCTTTGATATACTTTTTATAGATTGAGTCTTGTTGATTCTCTTAAAAGTATATTGGAGTTTGTCCATACAAATTGCTAAGCGAAATATTGGGTGTGGTTGTTGTACCCCCGCTTTTTCACTTGGCACGTGCCAATGTTCAGCAATGGTTGCGCTTCACTCAACTTGCACTTCTGCCAAGTATTCGACAATGGTTGCGCTTCACTGTAGGGAACACTAACAGTTTTCCTGCATGGCTGCATGGCAGAACCCTGGGGTGGGGGGCGGGGGCGTCATGGTGTATGGTAGAATTAATTGAGAATGTTTGGATTACATGTTACAAAAAATTGGATTTGGCCACATGTGGAGGAAATGAGTTAAGGTGTGTCTTAACATTATGCACGTCTGATCAGTCATGGTGAATGGTAGGTCAACAGATAACTTCAAGATTTCTAGAAGTTTGAGACGAAAATATCTTATCTATCTATTTTTATTCCTTCTTGTAGCACAAATTCTAGCAAAAATATCAAAGAAAACTAAAGATATGGGTTTAACAACCAAGTGTCAGGTTCATAAGGATAGTAAACCGTTACTTATTTGTAATTTGGTAATGAACTTTTTTTTTTTTTGTGGAAGATAAAATTAAAGAAGCAGAAAACTTCAAGGTTGTTTTTTTCCATTTTGAATCTATCACCCTTGATAAGTAATTATCTCTTGTCGAAAAACAATATTGTTTTCAACCTCGACATGAGTATTATTCATCATAACTTGATTTAGCTTGTCAAGAGATTCTTGTACTTTCTGGAGGTATAACTCAACATCAAGCTTTCAAGTTTCTTTTCAAGTCCTGAAAACACTTTAAGGGATTTTAAACCTGGAGGAGGTTTAGATATAATTTCTTATACAAATTTTATTAAATCAGTTATGGAAGAGAATTCTGAAATCCCTGAATCTGGTGGTGCATTTATTGAGATAATATTTTTGTCCATATTCAGATCGCTACAAACACCGACTTATGAGGTCTTAAACGTGTTTGCCCACTTTGATACCAATTGAAAAAGCGGGGGTACAACAACCACACCCAATATTTCGTTTGGCAATCTAAATAGACAAACTCCAATATACTTTCAAGAGAATCAACTAGACAGTCAGACTCAATCTAGAGAAAGGTATATCAAAGAGTTTTATATCTCTATCTCTCAATTCAATTTGCAATCAGCAAATAGGAATTTGCGAGCCCGATTTAATATAAGAGAAGTAACTTGAATGGTACCAATGACCAATGTTCAAGGATCAATCAAATTCAATCAACAACCAAAGGTTGGATTTACTAATTGATTGATTCAACGCACAACCTGTGGTATTTCAATTATATAACAAAACATAATGCAGAAAAGAAATAACACAAACATCGGAACTTTGTTAACGAGGAAAACCGCAAATGCAGAAAAACGCTGGGACCTAGTCCATCTTTGAACACCACAATGTATTAAGCCGCTACAGACACTAGCATACTACTAATGAACTTCGGACTGGATTGTAGTTGAACCCTAATTAATCTCACACTGATTGATGGTACAGTTGCGCTCCTTATGTCTCTGATCCCAGGAGGATACTACGCAATTAATTCCCTTAGCTGATCTCACCCACAACCAAGAGTTGCTACGACCCAAAATCGAAAACTTGATAAACAAACATGTCTCACACAGAAAAGTCTGTAGGAATAAATAAATCTGTCTCCCACATAAATACCTACGAGTTTTTTCCGTCTTTTGAAAAATCAAGGTAAACAGGGACCAATTAATATACCGGACTTATATTCCTGAAGAACGGCCTAGAAATATCAATCACCTTACAATAATCTTAATCGTATGGTAGCGAAACAAGATATTGTGGAATCACAAACGATAAGACGGAGATGTTTGTGGCTATTTTTTATCTTGCCTATCGGAGATTAAATCTCGAGCCAATCTTAGAGAAGATAGTACTCAAACACGATAGAAACAGCAAGATCAGATCACGCAACTACATAGAAAATAGTTGGGTTTGGCTTCACAATCCCAATGAAGTCTTTAAGTCGTTAACCTACAAGATTTCGTGAAAAACCTAAGGTTAAAGGAGAACTGAATCTAGCTTATGAAACTATCACACATGAGGTGTGGGGATTAAGTTTCCAAGTTGCTAGAGTTCTCCTTTATATAGTTTTCAAATCAGGGTTTTCAATCTAAGTTACCTTGGTAACATAGCATTCAATATTCACTGTTAGATGAAAACCCGATTAGATTCAAGCTAATATCTTTCAACCGTTAGATCGAACTTAGCTTGTTATACACAAATGAAATGTACCCTCATTTAGGTTTATGTAGCCATACCTAAACGTGTACACCATGTTGGCTCAACCGTAGTATATGAACACTCTCATATCAACCTTATTCATCTTAACCATAACTAGTTCTAATGACTCAAATAAAACTAGTTAAAGAGTTGTTCAATTGCTATATTCTCATAGAAGTATACAAGAACACAGTTGAAGCAAAATCGGTTTGATTCACTCGAATCAACTCATGAAATTATAGCCACGGTTTGCAAAGAATGCATTCCTTAATATATAAATGTATTAGTTCAAGAGCCAACCGACTTTAAAACTTTAACCACTCAAATATGCAAACGTGTACGCATACTTAAGTAGCCAGTCTGAGTTTGGGATCACCAGTATGCAACGGGTACGCATATTTAGTACACTTCCAAAACCCAGCAGAAATTCCCGGACATATACCTTACGCAAGTATGCGTACCGATATGTGTATTGGGTATACGGAATTTCACAACTTCAAGTACGCATACGGGTATGCATAATTTAGTTCCGGTCATGGATCACATACATGTCGTTTCAATAATTGAAACTTTCTTAGAGGATGACAATAGCCGTTTTCACACACTATTAGCATTAAAGCAATTTTCAAGTTATTTAAATAATCATAACGAAATATTCCAAGTCTACACCAAATGATTGTATCACACAAACCATGTAAGATGTTACTCGGCGATTTTCACACGATCATCTTTTGACTTTCGTCAAGAATATAAGATGAACTTGGTTGAAGCGAAAGCTTACCAACAAATATTCCGAGAAATATGTAAGCGAGTTAAACTCAACTCGAAATCTCAAATGTGTATAACAGAAAACTATATCGTAACACGACTTATGTCTCAATATAAGAGATATAGTAGAAATAAACTTTCCAAGTGATAGATGAGTTTCAGTCTCCATATTCCTTTTGTTGATGAAGTTCCAAATGCTCTCTTTAGTAGTTCTTCGTCTTTAATTGATGAACGTCGTGAAGTATAATGCTCAACTACACAATCTATCCTACTCCGAGACATCTATAAGTAGACTAGAAATCAAGACTTATAGTTTTAATCACTAACATTGACAAACAAGCTTGAGATAGCAACGCTTGTGAGTTCGACCGAGCAGTGATCTAACAATCTCCCCCTTTGTCAATTTTAGTGACAAAACTATCAATACATATGGATTACAAAATAAATAAACTTTGTAGCTTCTCATCCAAATGATTGATCTCCTCGGTTCTTCAATATTACTTGAAATCTTCGCCACTTTCAAGTACTCCAATGATTCCAAATGTGTTCAACTCAGCATCATAGTTATTGAAGATCCATATCAATAACAATGAGAAAACAATTGCTCTCAATCATTGTTAAACAGTGTCATAATATCATTATACAACATAAAAGTTCAATTGTATCACAACTTTGACAACAATACTATGGTGATATGTATCACTCTCCCTTAGTCAATACTTCATCTCACAATGAAAACCACTCCCCCTTACATAATGATCTGTAAACCATGTGTATTTGTAGTGTGAACTACACATTAATTCTCCCCCTTTTTGTAAATATAAATTGGCAAAGTTACGAAAACTAGTGGGATCCTCATGAAATTTTCATAGAGATACTTAATGACCAAAAGAGAACTACATATCGACTTGTTTAGATGCCATCATATAGTCGAAACAAAATGCATAACCCCTACAATATTCCACATCCGCACTCCCCACAAAGATTTGGCAATTAAGCACAAGTTCAAATAAGAACTCTCTCCCATAAAATGTCATTCCCGAAAGAACAACAAGAGCGACCTTACTTTTACAAGAAAAGAAGGATTTCTTTGGACATTAATAAATCACATAAGAATATGAATTTGTATCCAAAAAACTCAATTCAATTAACCACAATTAGGCAGCTGAGTGGTCCGGTCCTATATCTGATGCACCAATGGTCAATCATCAAGCAGCATGGCTCAGTGGTATCCAATCAACTTCGGTAAGGAGGAAGTCAGGGGTTCGATCCCCACCGTAGAGGTTTGTATTTATTTTAGTTGTATAGAGGGGTTTGGCGGGGTTGGGTCTAGCAGTGGGGCTAGTCCAACTGGTTGGATTTGGGTAGGGGCATGGGTCCGGCTTTAGCCTATCAAAAAAAAAAAAATTAACCACAAGAAAATGATCAATTCAATTGTTCATGCTCAACATAAGAGAACTTACGGAGCAACACAGTATATGCACAAAGATGTGGATCAAGGAAAGACCAATACTGCGGAATAATCAAAGATTCATTCTATTTTTCATCGGTATTTGCACAATGACATATAATAGACTCAATCTTTGTAAACAAAAGTTCATCCTTTCTCCCATCAATATTTGCATAATGACATAAAAGGCTTATTTTTTGTAATCAAAAGTTCATTCTATCTTTTATCAATACTTTCATACCAAAATATAAAGAGTTAACTTTTGAACAAGTATGGGACAATTAAGGTTCACGGACGTAAACAACATATCCCATAACAATTTGCAATATATAAAACCATAAAGATTAATACTGCAAAAATCATCTTCCAAATCAACTTTAGAATTTAAATAAATAAATCTAAAAACATTGCAAGATGAAAAATGTTGGCAATAGCTATGTGTACTCACAATAATGTCTATTCCAAACCCTAGTTATCCTTATTAAAATACAAGAATAAATTCTCATAAGAAGTTTCCTAGACATCAAGACAAACTCGTAATGCACATATAAGATGATTTGTCCTTGGAGGGTAGAATCAATCTTTTTCGCATGGATTTACAACAAGAATATCTACCAAAGGCATATAAAAAAAAATTATTAACAAAGAAGAACATATAAAGTCATTAATGACAATGCACCATAGTTCACATAAGATGATTGTGAACATTCGAGAATCCCATAGCAATGCGTACTACTGTCCATTCTTGAACTTCCTTTTTGTGTTTCACCAACAACATTCTTGTAAAAACTACAAATGAGCTTAGAAGAGTATTACTCCAAGAATCCAAGTGCCCAAGTCCAAGAGAAGTGGAACAAGTGCGACTAAATGGAGCAAAACACTCAAAAAAAAAGAGATATGACAAATACCAATCTTAAATCATCCAAATTCAAGAATTCTCATCTCCATTTCGAACAAAATTTAAAGAGGAAGAGAAATCAAAAAGAATGACGTCCAAGCTTTAATTCCATTCCGAGTTCGATTGGAAACATTGAGACAAACGATACATGAAGAGAGGCGACTAGAGGCAAGAGGAACGAGCAAAAGAAGATACAGAGGTACAAAACCAACCGGAAGCCAAAACAAGTTTACGTGGAGACATCGAACAAGCAATATCGCACAAAATCGTGTCGTCTACATGCAAGTATGAATACGAGTATGCAAACGGATTTTATTTTCTTGGGAGCGTATATAAGAAACAATTCCACGCGACCAGGAATTGAAGATGTATGCAAACTGGTATACAAACGAATTTCCATCACCGTCGAAGTGCAAAGAAGACAGTTTGGAAGAAGGAAAAAGAAGCATTCGTAATAAGTGGGAACAAAGGCCAAAAATCTATTTTGCAATTCTATCATTCATTCATATCGTACAATTGAAGATTTTCACGATAACGTGCTTAGTAGAGTATATGCAAGAGATTTTCATAACAAAGAAGTGATGAACTGGCGAGAAAGTCGCAATTGAAAGAGCTAAAAATTATTTCTTTCTCCGCACGAAGTACCCAAAGGAAGAGAAGGAATTTATTACAAAACTCATTTGTAAACTGGTATGCGTATGCGCCGGGCAGATGAATGCATGGAAGCAGGCGAACGTTACGATGCCGAGGCAAAGAGTACAATGAACAAAAGGCATAAAAGTAAACCGAATGGTCTCGTGATAAGTAATCGACAAAAATATATCAAAGGCAAAGTGTACCATGAAGGCAGTAAATGTACAGATATTACGGGCGCGAAAGAAACAAAAAGAATTATCTCTTTGGTGACTCTTCTCCTCTATGATCCTTCAATTTCGTTATTCTCGTCGCGTAGTTTTTTTTTTTCGCCGGCCTCACTATCGTAAACGTCCGAGACGGAGGCAAATTCTCAGAACTTCTTCGGAAAGCCAAGGATATGAACAAAGAGGGATTTTGTGATCATTACAAACATACTCCATGGCTTCATTGCGAAAACGAACGGCATCATTATTAAAATTCGCCACGGTAGTTTGAAATTGTTTCTTCAACTTGGAATATCTATTCTCGCGAAGGGTGAGATTCTTTGCGAGTTGTGCTTTTCGTATTCAAGTTCTTCAATCCTTGCTTGAAATCTTTTTCGGACTCGCAAATAAATTACGATAAATTAGCAACTCAACAAACAATAAGGTAAGAAAAAAGTAAGGTATAATAAATAAGATATTATATCTTTAACCAAGGAAGTAGTATGAAGACTAACATCAACACCTAAGTTATTCCGGCATTATCTAAGATTTTCGCAGCCCAAGCGTAATTCATCGTCATTATTTATAATAAGAAGTGAACGAATCCGATTTTCTCGCTCACTAAGTAAGGAGTTTCGCGAAGCAATTCATCTCGCTCTATTTGCACTTCGAGAAGGGACTTTTGAAATGTTTCTAATGCCCTGGGCACCATTATTAGTAATGCGATCTTTGTCATCTATATGGTCACTAATTTTCTTCCTTAAAATTTTGATTTCCTCATGAGACTCGAGGTACATTTGTTTAAACTGGTTGGCTGTACTTAAACTAGATCTCGTGCTCAATTGCTAAGAGGCGACTTGGTTTGGAGTTCATTTAATGAAAGAGGATTAATTTCGCTTGACGAACTACTTAAAGAGTTGTTGAGGCGAGCGAGAAGAGTGTCATTATCCATAGGCTCAGGAAATGAATTCTTTTTGGGAGAGGTTATATACATCTGCGAAAATGATAAGTCAGGTAGCAACAGGAAATTGACAAGATGAGAATAATAAGAGAGAAAAAAATTTTATACCATAAAGTTGCTGATTAGCGTTCTGGAGAGTGGTAACTTTGTCCTTCTGGGCAGAAAATTCAGTTTCCAATTGTTGGATCTTTTCGCGAGATCTCGCAGATTCAACTTCTAATTCTTTGATCCTTGTGCAAAATTGGGCATTCTTCTTCAATTGAATGTTATACCTCCTCTCAAGATCCGAGGCAACCACAAAAGAAGTTTTTCCGCCAAGAAAGACAAAAAGGTTATTAAGATATAAATTAAAAACTGAAGTTGGAGGAGAAATATGAGTTCGAATATACCAATGAATTAAGTGCATTTAAGAAGCTAGGGGATACGGATCTAGAAACTCCTTTGAAAGAGTCATTGCCATCCAAAGAAGCGGTGTAGCATTACATATGGTAGGTTCTCGCATATAGAAGTCAATTGAGTATCTCCAATTCCTTGAAGAGAATCCGAGAAGATGCTGAACAATTGATCCATAGGAGAATTGGCCGATTGAGCTTCATTTTGGAAAGTTGAATCCAAAACATTATCATTATCATCCTCATCGGAAGATTCAGAGCTTGAGCTAAGATGAGAAGAAGATTGAGTTTTTCGCTTCTTAGATGGTGGAACAGAAGACTTATCCTTGCGTGCATTGGCTTTAGTTTTGCCTTTAACTTTAACTAGCACTATCGGCGTCAAATAACCTTTCGCATACAAATGAAGATAAGAAATAGAGGCAACAATATTGTTAAATAACATAAAAAGATATTTTTACTTCATCCCGATTATCGTGTACTTGCGATGTATTTGCCGACAACTGAAAATTTACAAACTCAATGAATACAAGAGGAAAGAGGGATTGCAAAAGCAAAGCGTGGGGACATACCTCTTCCGCCTTCTTGGGCCACTTGAATTCCCAAGGATGATAAATTTGTTGCAGGGAGTACATGCGCTTATGTAAGGTCCACTTAAGAGCAAAGGAACAACCCACCACCTCTCATCTTTAGAGTGGCGAGGAGTAGTGTTCTTACCCGAATGCCGTCGATATCTTGCATGAGTAGTTTATCCTCGGGATATTATATTTTCTTTTCAACCGAGCGCCCCAGCGAGATTTCTTATTTCTCATGCCTATTACTTCATAATTTTCAAAAAAGTTTTCTACGGTATATCTCTCAGGGATTATTTCTAAATTTACATACTCGGGGTCTCTGACATTGTTAGGATATAGAGATCCTTTGCCAGCACCACGACTGGCAAACTCAAGCATTAGACGGATACAATCGCCGCATAATTGAGCAAAAGTTCGGATGGGAAAGGATTTCATAAAAGAGTGGCATCTCGGGATCATATAAAGGAATGGGAAGTCCTCATGAAGTTGACCTAGCGAAACAATAATCTTGTGATCATCACATTGATGATCGTAAAAGCTTCAGTGAGTATAGATGAACATCCTTGATTAGGAATGGTAGAAAGGGTGAAACTTTATCTTGCAACTTTTTTCGAGTTTCAATAAAGCGAGGCTTGTACATACGACTAAGTGAAGCCATTATCAATATGGGAAGGGATAAAGAATCGAAGATTAAGATATGATAAAAAAGATCGAACACTTGCGGAAGAAGAAGATAAAAGAAAAGTTGCAAGAGAGAAGACGAAAGAGGAAAAAGAAAGATATGAAAAATATATATAGAGAGAAACATGGGAAACGAGAGCATTTAATGTGAGAAGGGACGTGAATGGTCAAGAAATAACGATTGAAAGAGACGTGTCGGGAATAAAATGGAGGAGTAGTCATTCCGTATGGAAAGTTGAAACGTAAACAAAGTTGCAGCAGTTCAAAAATAGATTCTCATGATACGAAGCCATGAGAAACAAGAAGTTTACAACGGATAACAATATCGAGTGCGAAGGTTAAATATACATGCAAGTATGAAGTTAAGAACGAGTATGAATATTTGGGTATGTATTACCCTATATAAAGGGATGAGTGAATTTGTTGAAGGGAGAGTTCTTTTTTGGATTGAAAAGCAAGTCATTAGGAGAGAGAAAAGAGCGAATGTAGTAAGATCTTAAGTGTAATTCCGTTCTCCGTAAACATTTTAAGAAAATTATTAATAAATATTCATAATTGTTCATCTATTATCTTCTAAATGAATTAGTTAAACAAAATATAGTGAGGGGTGTATTGTGGGATTTCCTGCAACTACAATGACGTCATTCCGAGTTCAGACGAAGAAGATACGGCCAAAACAAGTTTACCGAATATCGACGTCTACATGCAAGTATGAATACGGGTATGCAAACGGATTTTCAGTATGCAAACTGGTATACAAACGAATTTCCCTGGAATTTATTACAAAAACTCATTTGTAAACTGGTATGCATACCTGAAGTGTACCATGAAGGCCAAAACATCCCGAACAACTATTTTCAAACCGGAACATTTAAGAACCTGTCTCTTTTAACCTTGTGTTCAAAAGAAACAGACAAACATTGACAAGTATTTTCCTGACTACCTTACCGACGAGTCTGACTTTGAAGTTGAAAGGAATGCCGCCAAAGAGAGTGCAGTGATTCTAAAACTCGCTAGAATCCAGGATGATAATGTCAACCTGTTGAAACACAAAGTCAATGTCCTAGTTGGTGTGGTAAGTAAGCGTGACTCTCGTTTAAAGATTCTTCAAGAGGAAAATATCAAAAAGGATGCTTTGAAAATTGAACATCTCTTAAGAAAACTCTCTTTTCAAGAGTGTTCAAAAGGGTCCGTCATACCAACTGCTTCTGATTTAACTGGAAAAACCTCTGGTTTAGAAGCAAAATCGAAAATCCTTTTCTGGTTGAAATAAATGTGCATGTCTCTTCCCCTAATCAAGGAAAGTTCACATCACACGGAAGGAAGAATTCTCTCAATGGTGTTAATACTGTTTTGTCTAATCACTCAGGTGATCAGAAAGTGTGTCTCTTTTGTGATTCAAAAGGACCGAGTAAACAAAAGAGGAAATCTAGGTTGAATGACAATTATATTATTCGTCTTCAACACACGTTAAATTTAATTCTCAAAGGTGTAACTGACATTCGTATATCTAAACCAATTGGTTTTAGTACTCACCCTGTGTACCCCACCAGGAAAGTCAGTTCGATGTGTTCCTCAAATGTTCAAACACATAACAGTCTTCCTAAGCCATTTCGACGAAGAAGAACTCATGGATATTCTTAAATTAGGAAGGGAGATTATGTTGTTCATGATGTGAAAAAGGTAGCAGAAGAAGGAAACAATGGATTAAGGGAAGCCAACCTAAAAAGGATAATTGGAAGATATAAAGATATCATCAACAGGCTGACAAGTCCCTCTGTAAATTCTTCAGGTAAGAATCAAAACTATGTGTCATACTTTGATGATATTATGTTTTATGATAACTTTTCACATCATAATGGTTTTCCTCCAAAGATCAGAAAGAAGAGGATTAATCAGAATCGATGTTCATTTAATGAGCTCAAGGCTCATACTTGTGCAAATTAATCACAAGGTTGAAACCTCACTCTCAATAAAATCCCGACTGAGTGAGGTGTATTCAGGTGTACTTATGTCAAAAATGTTTTTTTTCATTCTCTATGCTAATTTCTTATCGATCTTGGCTGGATTATCACTCTCAAACATTCATGCATAAGTACTTGTTTGTGTCGGGTTCTTCTAAGTTTTTTTTGTTATGTTAAAAAATTGCTCTCTTACTCTAAAAATTGTTCGCATGTATGAATACAATTTTTATTGAGCTAAGATCTGTGAGTTTTCTCACATAGGCAGCCATTATCGAGGTGTTGTTGTATTTATTGAGTACCTCTCCTTTTGATTCACTTTTGAATAATGGGACAAGTTCAGGTTCGTACGGGTATCCCTTGATGACTGAAACTCATGATGTCTCTCTTCATGATAACTCTCAAGATTCTCTAAGAAAACAAATTCTTACTGTTAAAGGTTGCATTAGATATCATGAACTGATGATAAAGGATTCAAAAGAAGTACTAGCTAATCTTCATTCTCAACTGTTTGAGGTGAAAAAATCATCTACTAAAAGGGAAAGTGCTCAGAAGAATTTGAATCCAGTTTTTGAATGCAATCTTTACAAGAACTGAGAAAGAGAAAATAAAATAGACATCAATTTTTTTGATTTCTTTCAATGATTGTATTAGGTCTATTATGAATAAAACTATCTTATTATGAATAAAATTATTTGATTTATAATTTTTCTTGTGATAGTTTATGTTAACATAGCCTGTGCTTGAATGCTTTATCTTATTGTTATGTATGTTTATGGGATGTTTGATTTCGGTTTTATTACCTTGATATTCGATATCATAATGTTGTGAAACCTTATGGTTTGATACATTAATCATCTTGTGGATACATTCAACAATTTCAGAATTTGTTCTTGCTTACTTTTCCAGATTTGAAACTTCTCATGAGCTTTGGCGTAGTATTAAAGAAAGATTCTCTAGAGCATCAACAACTCATTTGATTCAACTACGTACTAAGATTCTATCTCTTAAGCAAGGTGACAAATCTATTCCTACTTTGATAAATGAAATCAAGACAATATCTGATCAACTTGCAGCCGTTGGAGAGGTTGTTTCTGATCAAGAACTTGTTGTTGTCACTCTCTCTGCTCTCAATTCTGATTATATCCCATTTTTCACTGCTACGAGGCACATAAATCCTCCTATCTCCTGTATTGAACTGCATAATCATCTACTCAATGAAGAAATAGTTATTACAGATCATCATCAAGCTTTACTTTCTGATTTTGCAAATAAGGCTTTTGCTGCTCAATTAAATGCTTTTCGATCCACTAGTAGAGTTTATGGTGGTCGTTCTGGTGGTTTGCAAGGTGGTTATAACTTCAATTTTGGAAGATCTGATGCTGGTAGATCCATTTATTCCTTTGGAAGAGGAACTCCTAACTCATATTCAATTGGTAGAGGATCAAGTACTTCTTCTTCTGCATCTACCTCAACTGTTAGACCACCTCAAGGTTTGAATTCTTCTTATTCTTATCTTAATCAATCTCCTATTGAATGTCAAATTTGTCGCAAGGTTGGCCATGGTGCCTTAGAATGCAGAAATAAGCTCAACTTTTCTTATCACAATGATCACACTCCACATCATTTAACTGCAATGCTTGCATGTGCCAATATAATGGGATAGAATCCATGGTATGCTGATACCGGTGCTAATAATCATGTTACTTCTAATGAGACTGAGTTACAAGCCATCAACACTTATGAAGGTGCCGAACAAATTCAAGCAGCAAATGGAGAAGGTATACACATTACTCATTCTGGTTTTTCAGTAAAGTCTACTCATAACCATACTTTCAACTTGAATAATGTTCTTCTAGTACCTCAAGCTTCACAGAACTTACTTTCAGTCCATAAGTTTACTTCAGGCAACAATTGTTCCATAACATTTGATGCTTCTGGATTTTGTGTGAATGACTCATCAACTAGGAAGATAATTTTACAAGGCCCCCATCATAATGGTCTCTATCCTCTGCATTTTATCCATCAATCAAATAAAAAGGTTCTCTCTACTGCCAGAACAAACATCTCTGCTGAAGTTTGGTACAAGAGACTTGCACATCCATCTTTTCAGACTATGAAGCATGTTTACAGTTCTTTGAACTTGTCAAATGTAATAAAGTCCCCTTTATTTTGTAGTGATTTTCAATTGGGAAGAAGCCACAAACTTCCCTTTGCACTTTCCAGTCACTCTAAATCTAAACCTTTAGAGTTACTGCATATTGACTTATGGGGTCCTAGTCATGTTCAATCCATTTCTGGATATAGATATTTTGTTAATATCATTGATGATTACTCCAAATTCTGCTGGATATATTCTTTGATTTGATAAGTCTGAGTTCAAGACAATATGTTTTCAGTTTAAAGCTCAAATTGAGAATTCTTTGCAGTGCCCTATTGTTACAATAAGAACTGATGGAGGTGGTGAATTTTTTAACAAAGAATTATCTTCTTTTTTATCTACTAGTGGTATTGTTCATGAAGTTACATGTCCACATACACCTGAGCAAAATGGTGTAGCAGAATCCAAACACAAATATCTAGTTGACATTGGCAAGACTTTTCTTATTCAATCAGGTATTTCTGATTCTTACTGGGTTGAAACATTTACAACTGCAAATTATACTATAAACAGACTTCCACAAGATCTTTAGGGAACAAATTACCCTTTGAAGTTTTGTTTCACCGATCTCCTGATTATTCTTTTCTCAGATCTGTTGGTTGTCTTTGTTTTCCTTGGATAAGACCTCATGCAGCTCACAAAATTGATCCTAGAAGTACTTCTTGCTTATTCATTGGATATAGTCAACACCAAAAAGGTTATAGTTGTCTAGAACTTGCTAGTGGCAAAATTTTCATCTTCAGACATCTGACAGTTAATGAGTCTGTGTTTCCTATTAAAGTCACACATATACCAACTTCTTTATTTGATTCTTGTAACTCCACTAAGGTCATTTGAAAGTTTCCTTCAGTTCAGTCCCCATCTACTTCTTCTGTGCAGCCGACACTATACCTGCATCAGATACTTGTTCATCTCCAACTAAAGTTTTATCTTCTGAGTTGCCTTCACCAGCTCTTTCACCTACTTCTCCTATAGTCCCTACTATTGCAAATGATCATTCTATGGTTACCAGAGGGAAAGATGGCATCTTTAAGCCTAAAGTGTACTCTACAATGCATTCTCTTTCTGCAATATTACAGGCAAAGCAGTCTCCATCTTTACCAACTTGTTACAGTCAACCATTGATAGGTTCAAAGCAAGATTAGTTGTTAAAGGGTATCATCAGCAAGAGGGTTTAGATTACACAAAAACATTTAATCATGTTGCCAAACCTGCTACTATTAGAATTATTCTTTCTCTGGCTGTTAACTTCAACTAGTCAGCTACTCAACTTGATATAAGTAATGCTTTCTTACATAGGGATCTCACTGAGGATGTTTACATGACTCGGCCTCCTGGTTTTATTGACCCTCTTCATCGTGATTATGTGTGTAAGCTTCATAAAGCTCTCTATGGACTCAAGAAATCTCCTAGAGCCTGGTATGAGAAACTTCTAATGTGTTGTTATCTTTTGGATTTACTGCATCCACTGCTGATTCTTCACTCTTTATTCAAAAGTGCAATTCAAGGCTCACCTTGGTTTTGATTTATGTGGATGATATTCTTATCACTGGTAGTTCTCAAGAATACTGTTCTGAGCTTATTACTCAACTTCAGCAACATTTTCCTATCAAAGACTTAGGTGATGTTAATTATTTCTTGGGTTTGGAGATTAAGAGAAATAATAACTGTATGTTTATATCCCAAACTAAGTATGATTTGGATCTTTTGGACAAATTTGATATGGGTGGAGCTAAACCATGCAATTCTCCTGTTCCTGCTTATGGCAAGCTTGTTTCTTCTTCTGGCTCCTTACTTCCTGATCTTACTCCCTACAAGTCTTTAGTTAGTTACTTCCAATACTTAACATGGACTAGACCTGAGATTAGTTATGATGTGATGAATCAAGTCTGTCAACATATGCAGCATCCTACTTCTGATCATTTTATTACAGCCAAAAGAATACTCAGGTACATTAAAGGCATAATGGATTATGGAATTTTGTTAAGCAAGGGACTTTCTACAGTTCATGGTTTTAGTGATGTTGATTGGGCCGGATATTCTGACACTAGAAGGAGTACTGGTGGCTACTGTATTTTCTTTGGCTCTAATCATATTTCCTGGTCCAGCAAGAAGCAAGCCTCAGTTGCTACATCATCTACTTAAGTTCAATTCAGAAGTCTTGCCAACTTTGCAGCTGAAGTTTTATGGCTTTACAAACTTCTTCAAGAGATGCACATTTTTTTGCCTGCTTCACCAACTTTGTTGTGTGATAACCAAAGCACTATTTCCTACTCCACCAACCCTGTTTTTCATTCCAGAATGAAGCACTTGGCTATTGATTACAACTTTGTGAGAGAACTTGTTCAATCCAAGGATTTACATGTATCTTACATCTCTATAATTGCTCAGGTTGCTGATATTTTCACCAAAGGCTTAGATGGTCCTAGATTTGCACTATTGCGCAGCAAGCTGAAGGTGCTTCCTTTGTCTGCCCACATAAGCTTGAGGGGAGCTAATAACAACACCTTACGTTGACACTCATCTTACACCAGTCCATCCTGGCTACAACCTGTCACCTTTTTACACCTGTCTCTCATTTATTGGTTCTCTATGTGAGTTCCTATTGGTTGTTGTATTGGCCTGTAATCAAAGGCTTTGTCTCCTTCTCTTTTGTAACTAATCAAGAACACCTTTACCTTCTGTGTGTGGTTCTGTGAAAACTGTAATCTTCATTTTCTTATCATCAATGAAATACAAATTGTTTGATTCTACTAGTTTGCCAATTTGCTATTACAAATGTATAAAGAGAATTGATTTTTGCTTCATCATTTTAGGAATGCTAAAATCAAAATTTGTGAGCAATTTTGGACATATATATTAGCATTTGTAGTTTTCTCATATTTTTGTTGCTTTAGGCCACCCAAAAATCTAGGACCAAGGCATTCGCTCCTACAACATCAATTGTTAATAGTTCTCATCAGGCCTTCCACCGTAGCTGCAGCTAAAACCCACCTCTTGTGATGCATGTAGATAATCTTTTTTTCTTCCAATGTAATTATGGACAAGTCTACGTATGAAGGTTATGACTTTCGGAGTTACACACTTCGCTTCCCACAACTTCTTCCATATCATCTCAATATCTTTAAAAGACGGGTGTGTTTCATCGCGCAACAACTACTGGAATTTGTATTTGAATTCGAGCTCAAGCTAGAGGATTGAAGTTGAATAACAATATTAATGATCAAATTAACACCTAAGGGCGTGAATCCTCAGTCCACACTCACATTCTTTCTTAAAGAGAAAAAAAAAAGATCATGTTTAATTTTACTTATTTATGGCGAAAAATCGTTATGTAGGTGGTAATTGCCAAACAAGTTTAAGCACACTGGTTTATTAACCTGACAATCACTCCAGCTATCGACCTCTACGATTTCAAACATGAACTAATCATGCCACATAATAATATTTTTGTTTCATACTTGTTCATTGTACAATTTACCACAATATTAGTTATGGCCTTTGCCCGACTTTTTTCTATAATTATATATATAAAAGGGATATCGAGCATATCACATACACCAATCAGAGATCTAGTCGTTAATAATTATTTTGTTATATATGGATCGTCTCCTCCCCTATGTCTTTTTTGTTGTGTGGGTAATTTGAAAGTCTTGGACCAATCCCAGACAACCAAGGGGATGAATGTCCTTACAATCAAACAAAATAATAGATGTGTCCTTAGAACCAAATTCTCCTAAGATAACCCTAAATTCCCCTCCTAACCTAGTTTGATTGGGGGCCAGAACTTTTAATTGGGGGCCATAACTTTTTATTTGCACCCCAATTTTTTGAGGGGCGTATTAAACCGATATTGAAAAGACTGTTTTACCCTTTACTAAATACAAATCTTAAAAATCAGTTAACTCTAATTAGAAACCATAATTAGGCCCCCAATCTATATACCCTAATTCTAAACCAAAAGAGAAAATATGTTTCTCTTTTTTCTTTTTATCTTCCTCTCCTCCCCTTTCTCTTCTCCACCACCACCATTAACGACTCCACCGAGATTTTTTTTTTCTTCAACCGATTCATCGCGTAATCGTCGATGATAAAACTTTAATCGACGATTAACTTCTTCTACAAACATGCCTCGTACAAAGCAGACCGCTCGAAAAGCACTTCAAATCCCTAATCTCGTTGACACCGTCAAAGGCAAGGTCGTTGAGGGAAGAACTCCCAAACCCAAAAAAAATAAACCCAAGGAAAAAATGGCTCCAATTAGAAGGTATGTGAACTTAAACCCACCTTCTATCCGATTTTTTGTTGTGTTTTGATTGTGAAAATGAGTTTGGTAACTGAAAATTAGCGGTTGCAGTTAAAGGATCATTACTATCGAAATGGAAACCCCTAACGACTTTTCATTTGCATGCGTATTATATGAAAAATCGTTAGTGTATTAGGTTGAAGATGACGACCCTAATTCTGCTCCTTCTATAATTTTTGCCCTAGAATAGAGTCGTTAATGTGTTAGGTTGAAGATGACGACTCTCTTTTGCCAACCCTTTTTTTATTTCTTAACGATTCTAGATGGAACTCGAACAGCCTTCTGTTCCAAAAAATGATAGTGTCGTCATCTCAGGTCCCATAGAGTCGTCACTTAGCTATATGCCCTAGAGTCGTCAACCCAAATCGTAGGATCGTTATTGCCTTTTTGACGACCCTTTGTTATTTGGAAGGGTCGTCATCATATAACTTTGAGTCGTCACATGTTATACAAGGGTCGTTTGTTTTTTAGATTATTTGAGTGACGACTCTTGAACTGATAACCATAAAGTTGATGTATTATAGGGTTTTTTTTGTTTTTTTTTTGTTTTGAATATAGTACCAAGAAAACCAAAGACAAGGTTCCAATGACGATAACTCCTCCTTCCAAAGATCCCCGCCACAATAAATACTTACTTGCCGGTCCATTACGCGGTAAAAAGCCGAGTGAGGTATCATTTTCTATCACCGAACCAAGAGACAAAGGTAATGAGTTGTCGGATTTATCAGAATCAGACTCTCATGTTATTTCCGCTAACAGTAGTGGTGAAGAAAAAGAGATACAAGAAGATGAGATACAAGAAGGTGAGATACAAGAAGATCCTCCCGTATGAGGTGAGGAAAAAGAATAGGAAGAAGAGAGTGATAAGGATGATGACAATAATGGTAATGGTGATGATTCAGATGATGGTAATGGTGGTGATGAGGAGGAGGAAGGGGATGAAGGTAATAATGGTGGTGATGAGGAGGAGGAAGAGGATGAATGGGATGATGTTGCTGGTAAGGATGATGAAGAGGATGATGGTAAACAAGATGTAGAACATGAGGAACAGAATGCAATGCCGAAGCCGGTAAAGAGGGTTAAGAAGGATGGAACTGATATTGCACCCAGCGCGAGACACGTTTTCGCTACTCATTTGATGTTGTCTCCTCTTGGAAGTGGTAAACCTAGAGGAGAACCTAGAGATGGGGGCAAAGTTCTATTTGGATATTCTGGATCGTGGGCTCATACCATCTATGAGATAATTGTAAGAATCCCAACTTTGCTTGCTATTTGATTAGTTGGTTGATATTAACTTTCTAATATTTATTTGTTTATGTTTTGTAGGATCATAAGAATGCCACACGTCTTTTCAGGCACCAATCTTCTTTTAAGAAAATGGAGTTGTTGCCGCTAAAAGGTGAATGTGCAATAGTTAGAGAATATGTTGAAAACTTCGGTTTGTACAATGCCATTGTGAACTCTGTGATTGCGTATGACAAGGTTGGAGTATCTAGTTTCTGTGAAAGGTATTACGCTGAAGTCGACACATTCCAACTTCCTTTTGGCGAGATGGCATTGACTCCTGATGACGCAGAATAGATATTAGAGGTGCAGGTCGAAGGTAAATCAACCAGTGACAAGTTCAAGAGAAGGCCTAGTTGGGATGAAATTTATACATGGACCAAGAACTTGTTTGGCTGGGATAAAGAGAAGACTGATGGGCTTTTCGTGTCGGGAACTAAGTACCCGAAGAAAGAGTTCAAACTTGTGGAGATTAGGAAGATATTTTCTGGTACAGAACAGAAGGAAAAAGATGAAGGTCTCTCTGATATGGAATGTTGCTATTGTTAGAGCACACACCACACTCTCACAAAGCACTCCATTGAGGAAGCGCAATGGGTGGCCAGTAATGAAGACCCAACCAGAGGGCCTTACCTTGGGTTGGATCAAACCACCTGTGCTTGGTGGAAACGTGTGTTTAAGGTTTTCAAAGCACTAAACGGAAATCGTTCAAGGAGGACGCTCCCGCAGATAAGGGAAAGGTACGCTTATTTATACAATGAATGCGTATTGCTGAGAGACGAATTGAAAGCTCGGGCTGACGCTATGCCCAACGAACCTCGAATGAGTAGAGTAAGTTTGTGAATCAATAGGTCGTTCATCAAAAATTATTTATTTGGTTATGATTATTCAACAATGCTAACTTATTAAAAAAAAAGTTTTTCCAGTATACTTTAGGTCGGAGCCAATATGAATTGAAGTACGGCCATGAGTTTTTGCACGAGGACTGCTACACTCTCTTGGAGGAAGTTGAATGGCAATTCGCCCAATATAATTAATCTCGTATAGATTTTCTAGCGCAATGTATTGAACAATTTTATGTGTTTTCCTTCTATTTTATTTCAACTACATATATGTTTTTTCGGATTCAATAAAATGCATGACTTCAAATATTGGTTCAATAACTATAGTTCAGAAAGGGTCGTCATGGTTTGTAAGAAAACGAGTGACGACTCTATAGATTGTTTGAAATTGTTGGCATGAGTCGTCATTTTTGGAGAAAGACATATTAACGACTCTAAATGTCACTTAACACAGAGACTCTTTGACAGTAGAGTCGTCAGTCAGTAAACAAAACACATAGATGACTCTTTTGATCATCAAGAGTCGTCACTTGGTTAATATATATAATAACGATCCTTATAGCAGTTAATGTGAATTTTGAATTCACCAAATGTGGTTGAGTCGGGCAACGGTTAAAAATTCAAAAAAGTGACTGTTGGGTCCTTAATCTCTATAAATGGAGACCCATATCTCACCCCTTCTTCACCCAAACCATAATTCTCAACCTTCACATTCATTCTCATTCATTTATCATCCAAGAGGAAAAAGAAGAGGAAACACCATGACTAGTACTTACACTTCGAAAGAGAATTGCGCTATTGTGAGATCTTGGAAAAGAGTCACAAACCACTTTGAAGATCTAGGAAAAGACATTGATCAAACATCAGATGCTTGGTGGAACCGTGTATTCATCATTTTTGTGGCGTTAGACGGAAATTGTAACTCAAGGTCTTTGAAACTCGTCAGGGAACGGTTCGAGGAGATAAAATTGGAATGTGATGCTTTCAAAAGAGAAATGAAGGCCGTAAGGGAAGCCATGCCCAATATGTTGGGTGCTATAAGAGTAAGGAATTTAAACAAGAGGTCAAACTTATTGATAGCTTTCAACAATACTAACTATGTTTTTGTTTTGGGTTTTCAGTTGGGGAAGGCGTATGTCCGATACGAGGTGCTTCGTGGAAAAAAGTTCGAGTTCGACGATTGCTACTTTATCTTGGAAGGCACCATGTATAATTACATGCTTTATGATTAAGTGTATAAGTGCACCGTTATTATCTATTGTATTTCATTTCCTTCAATGTATCGCTATGAAAGATGTATGCCTTTTACGATTCAATAAAATGATTCTATGAAATCAAAAATTATGATAATCCAGTGCAAGGGTCGTTAGTATATTAAATAAGACACCGAACGACTCTACATAAAATTTGAAAAGGCTGGATAGGGTCGTCATCTTCTATGAATACATATATGACGACTCTAAGTGTTTTATTTACTGAGAGTGTTGGTTTTAGAGTCGTTTGTCTGTAAACAAAAAAATTAACGACCCTTTCTGACCTAGCTAAAAGAGTCGACAGTGCTTATCACACCAACCTAACGATTTTTCATAACCTGGAAAAGTTGCAGGTTTAAGTCGTCATTGGTAGTGTTAATTCAATGACGACCTTCAAGAGTCGTTAGTTTATACAACACCCGACTCTAACGACCCTCACTCTGAATAGTTTCATAGTGACCATGAATCGACCACTTGGAGCACCATTAAGACGAATCGAAGGGTATAAGATGTTTACCTGATTGTTTTGAGCTCCGGGTTCTTCATTTCGAGGATTGGTTCCTTCCTTTTGAGCAATAGGTTCTTCATTTGCACCATTATCCATGGCTTCCTCTATTAACATTTCTTCATCAAACATCCAATCCATAGGATTAGTTGAGACAATATAACCATCAACACAATCATGGTTGTTATTTGAAGCTTCACCAACCTCATTCCCTCCACTTAAATCACTCATTTCTAAAAACCCTAGTTTTTCCACTCAAAAAATCCTCCTCTTCTTCTCAACACATAAAAACCCAAAAATAAAATTTCCCCAAAGTTTTATCCCAAAATCAAATTTTAATCTAAATACACTTACCACACTAATCAACTTAATTAATTTTTAATACTAATCACACAGGGGCATTTTAGCCATTTAGAAAATATTTTTTTAAGGGGTGACCCAAATTAGGATTGGGTGACCTTTTTTGTCCTCTAGTGCAAGGCCCCCAATTAAATTTCATGGCCCCCAATCAAGCTAGGTTTAAAAGCCCCAAGAAAACCCTAGACATCGACAAAGATATTTAGTCACAACAATTCACCGCAGATCTAGTTTCTACCGAGTAATATCACAAATAAAGAATTCCATCCACATATCTCAAAGAAGATAACGAGAGCGAAAATGAAGAAGAAGAAGAAGAAGAAGAAGAAGAAGAATAATGCAAAGAGCAAGTGACATCCTTATTCTGATCTAGTTTCTGCTCTTTCTTTTTCCGTTGCTACCTGCTTTATTCTCTCTTTTTATTAGTTGTTATCTTCTGTTTTACTTTTTATAACTGTAATAGTTTTTATTCTTCAGTTCAAAAAAAAAAAAACACAAAATTGGTTAAAAAGACCAAAATCAACAATTCCTGGGTGAAAAGGACTTTTAGATTTTGATACTGTTTAAATGGACAAAAATGTAAAAATAGTCAGGATGTAAATAGTTTCATCCTACCCATTTTCAAATATTTTTTTTATTTTTAATTTACATCAGGATGCATCCAGTTTCATCCTTGCTATTTTTTAAGTTTAAGTCAGGATGAATTCAATTTCATCCTTGCTATTTTTTTGGTGTCCATTTCACCCATACTAATTTTTACTCGTCCATTTGGACCATGTTTTAAAAATATTTGGACAAATGACTCATTTTCCGAAAACAAAAAGCCTTCTCAATTCTCCACTCTCAGTTCAAAAATGTATATTACTGTTCAAAACCCTTTCCCTAGATACAAACCAGTTCATTTTTTTCAAATCTTCAGTAAAAGAGATTACCCGAGACTACTTACAGATGCGGAGCCATTGGTATTAGAGTTTGGTGGACGGTCGAATCGAACAGAGGAAATAGTTCCAGAAAGTATTCCTCCACCATTTCCGACACCCGAAATAAGATCGCAAATATTTGTTTACATTTAGTGGAGGAGCACAGTTGCTCATAAAACAGTTCTGGCATGTTACGAATCGATTTAACAAACGATATCCAACGCAGAAATGGGATATTATCACCAACATAAATGGATTATTGGTGGGTAATAAATTGCGATTAAAGCCGGAAAGGTGATTACGAGGTATGTGAAAAAGTTTCAATTGGCTTTGTATTTAGGAATAAACTAGGAGCCTTTTTTCTAGATGGTAATCAAGAAATACCACCGATCAATTGGGAGGACATCACATACCATGAACTACAGTATATTCTCACTGCAATATTAGCATCACGACGTGAAGCTATATTATTAGCCGATGATAAAGAAGATCCATTTAAACCTATCGTAATTAGGTCAGACTGTGAAGATGCAATTAAACTGATTAGTGAAAAACTTGAAATTAGGTCTCGTCCACTTCATCCTACAAAAAAAGGATAAAATTGCTGAGCAAATAGCTGAGTGTAGATAACTGGAAAATGCCAAGGGAGAAATGATTATGGATTTAAACCCAAATGTGATAATAATAGGGCTTAAGGAAAGGTTTAAGAGATAATATGGGCTCAAAGGAGAGGAGTCCTAATGACCCATTAAGGGAAGTCAAGATAATAAGTCCAAGAGGAAAGACTAAAGAGTCAAACTTAGAAAGGAAGAAAGGGTATGCTTGTAAATACTTCTAAAAGGATGGGTATTAGATAAGACCAAGGAGAGGGATGACTATAAAAAGGGGGTTGATCTCTACAAACAAGGCCAGAGCTAACTTCTTGTGGTTAACCATGTACTACTTTCTAGAGTAGGCTTCCAACTCTACTATGATATTTGTACCCATTACATTTTGGCGACCACAGCGGGAGCCTACTCATAGGATTAGGACAGCGGTTCAGCCACTGAAAGCTCACAACTATACAACCGCGGCTTCATCCGACAATCCAGCCTCGACAAATATCTCTTTCTCTTCGTACAAGCGGCAATGTTGGACCATCCAATGTCATTTTTAACGCCCCAACGTCTTTAATCAGTACAAGCGGCACCATTAACTGCCTGTAAAAGGCGCTTTCATCTTTTATTATATTCAGTTCCAGCGCCTTCATCCCTCTCTAAACATATAAGAAAAACTCAAGAATAGCAGCGCCTCAATAACCCATTTCTCTTGAGTTAATGAGAGATCCGGACAAAAGGGGGCTCTGAGGATTGGCGATAGCACTGAGTCAACCCAGTTTCGAATCTCCATTGATTTCCATCGTTTTTCTTCCAATTTTTCTATGAAATTTTCTCTAATCTTCCTCTAGTTTTCCCTTCTTCTATTCTTTAGATTCTAGATTGATTTCCTTTTATTTTATTGTTAAAATTGGTTAAATTTCTCCTTCCTATTCACCCTGAATCGTTTTTCTAGGGTTCCTTCGACTTTAATTTCCCTGTTTAGGTAGTTTCAATTTGTTTTCAAAAGCAATTGGTCTTCTTTTTCATTTTTTCTTATTTATTCGTTTGTTTCATCTTTTAGTAGTCTTTGAAACTGTTTAATTTGCTCTATTTTCCTTTTCTAAACGGTTTTTCTTCAACCTAATTTTTCAATCGATTTCCTATTATTTCTTCAACCTAATTTTTCAATCGAATTCCTATTATGAATAATTATAATATCTATAAACTATGTACAATCATTTGTTTGCTTTTCTGTATCTACAGGGGAAACATTTTTGGAGCTAATGCTCAGTTGAGGCCATCTCCGGTCAATACCTCCGTTCAGAGAAGGAGCGATTCGCTACAGTGTTTCGAAAATCACTCTGGTCAGCAAATAGTATTCACTTTGGGTGCAAGAAAAGTTTCTTCCGTTTTGAGTAAGGATAATCCCAATACGACATCTTCAGAATAGTTGTTAATTGAAGTTATCATTGTTTTCAGTCATATAGATTACTTGATAAACTCATCAATGAAAACTGCTAGCATCAGCAATACAGTTCCTGTCAGAGAATATGATTACTTGATAAACTCATCAATGGAAAATGCTAGCATCAGCAATATAGTTCCCGTCAGTGAATATATAAATCAAAACATTGTTTATAACGTTCTCTTATTACAAGTGTTAATTCCCTTAAGAAGAAATGTTTCTCCTAAAAATCACCAAACAAAACTTTGTCCTCAAGATTCTGAAATACAGAGAATTTCATTACAAGTGGCAATATTATGCAGACTTCACTGTTTTAATATTACATGCAATCAGAAAATCTATCCCTACAGTCTCTTCACTCCTCAATCATCTCATTGTAGAAAATTACAAGTGTTTTTTACCCACTTTAAGAATGCCTATATATAAATTAACAACTTGCTTGAATTAGGAAGACAGAGATTTCCATTACAAGTGGCAGATCTGTGCAGTTACTACTGTTCTAATATTACATGCAAGAAGAAAATATGCTCTTATAATCATTACATTCTTAGGCCACCTACTTGTAAACACTTACAAGTGTCATATACTAATTCTAAACTTGCCTATATATACATTAGTAACTTACTTGGTGCTCACACAAAACAAATCAGAAGAAATCTTTCAGAAAAGGATTATAGAACCAAGTACAAAAACTACTTTCCATATCTTCTTAATAATACTCAGAAACTTTCATATCATTTGAGATTTGTTAAAATGTCTGATGTTCCATCTAGGAACTATATTTTTCATCTTACTAGTATTTTAGAGGATGAAACTCAGAATATCACAAAATCTGTTAAGAAATATATTGAATTTCTTAGACATGCTGTTGTGGATATTGAGAACAGGAAATTTCCTAGAGTTATTGTGAAGCTTTTCAAAGAAATAAAGAAAGGTGAAAATCCTAGAGGGCTTAACACAGGGGAACTATTTCATGCATTGAATTTGTCTTGGAAGCCAACTGGAAGATTAATAGTGAAGAAGATAGCAGACCCAAGGGTGTTCATCATCAGATTTTCTAATGCTGCAGATTTTGCTGCTGCAATCTACTCTATCCCAAACAGAGCTCAGGGTTTTCTTCTGACAATGAGAATGTGGAACAATGAAACTAAAGTGGAGAATGTGGATTTTTCTGCTCAAGACTACTGGGTTAACTTCATACTGAGGGGAGATTTGGTGGAGAAACAATATGTGGCAAAACAAGTAGCAGACAAGATTGGTAAAGTCCTTAATCTGATTGGTCCAATGAATGATATGGGAGAATACCAAGCTCATATTGTAGCTGATATTTCATTTGGAGTGTCTCTGGTGCATGAAGTGAAAGTCATCATTATTGATCCAAATGACAGAGAAACTGTTAAGGTGAAAATTTTCTTCATGGAAGTTCCACATCAAACATGTTTTAGATGTTGGCATGTTGATGCCTCTCATTCATTGGAGAAATGCAATGCTAGGAGAAGTATTTATAATAAGAACTGCCCCAAAGTGTATGTCTATAATGAGGAGGAAGAAATAAGGAATGAGGATGCTCAAACAAGTGCAGAGGTGGAGGATGTAACCATTGAAGCTGCTGGGATCAGAATATATGACAGCGGAATTGATGAAGACCAACAAAGAAGAGGCATTAAGAGGAGAAGATTAAATGATGACAGTGTTTCTAGCTTCAACAATATGGACATGAAAGGAGTTGGTATTATTGGAGATGGAAGAAAGAATGTAAAAGATAGGGAAGGGGCTTCTACTGACTGTAACAGTGATGCTGGAGGAAAAAGCAGCATTAACATAGAAGAAGGCTTAAATGATGAAATGAGAGGAATCAGAATTGTTGACAAAGGTAAATCCCATGTGGCTGAAAGTAGTGGTTCTAAACCAAAAGAGAGTTTCCATAAGAGAAGGCAGGAAAACTGGTTTCGACTCATTGACCACTACTCAGAATCAAAGATTGAAAATCCTTGGGTCTTGATAAATAAAAAGGACATAATTGGAGGAGTTGGAAAAGCTGGGGTTACTAAATAAAAGGTTGTGATAATTACTGATGAAGCTGAGAATGCTCTTTGCTGGAGTATAATTGAGGAAGAAGCGGAAAAATATGGTGAGGTGATTCCAATAGAGATGGCCAATGCTGGTGACTGCTCTGGAAATGATGCCCTGGTAGATAACAATGCAATGTTTGAGGTATTCTTTAGTCACTTTACTCTCAAAGCATCTACCTCTAATACTTTTGCTAATGCTAAGTTATTTGACTATCTTTTTTATCCTGATTTACAAAGTAAATTTTGCATTAGTTTTTTAGATTGTTCTCAAAAATTACATACTATAAATATGGTTATGGATGATTTGAAATATGGGAATGACATTAAGATGCTATCCTGGTATCCTAAATGTCTGAGAGTGCATGTGTATGATTTAAAGAGTTTACCTTTGAATTTAAAGAGTTTGAGTGTGTTTATAAATTATATGCAATTGATTCAATCAGTTTACCAGCATGATAATCTTGATCTAAGCTTTAAATTCTACTTTAAAACTTCTTGCATGCATGTTTTTATAATTTGTTTTTACAATATTCTCATTAAAATTCATAGAAATAGGAGCAAAATAAATTTTACACAACAATCTTTTTGTTTGTGCAGTTTTTATCTGTTCTTGTTCCTTAAAAATGTCATGGATAATTTATTTCCTTGGTATAATAAATTACTATTCTTATATATGGTAATGGATGATAAAGCTTATGGGTTTGACTTTAAAGTTTTATCATGGAACCTCCAGGGTATTAGGTCTGAGTTGAAACAAGATCATTTAAACCACTTAAATAAAACTCATAATCCTGATATGATATTCTTATCTGAGACTAAAGTTAAGATGCAATGGGTTGAAAAGTGCATGACAAAATTGAAAATGAAAGATTGGTTTATCATCCCTTCTATAGGTAGATCGGGTGGTTTTGCTATTGCTTGGGCTCAGGGAGTTTCCGCTAGCCTCATTTCTTTTAAAGATAATGTTTTCAATTTTCATGTTTTAAAGGATAATATGAGCCTTAATATTTTCTTTGTTTATGGTGCATTAGATAAGAACTTAAGAACTAAGCAGTGAGACTTCATTTCTAATTTTAGTGATGCTAATAGCCCTTGGTGTTTAATAGGTGATATGAATTTTATCCTTCACAAAGATGAGAAGGAAGGTGGTAATGATACTAATTCTAGTAGTCTTGCTTATGTTTATAGTTGTATTCAGAAATTAGGTCTAGTTGATTTAAAATTTACAGGTTTGCCTTTTACTTGGACTAATAAGAGAACTGGAAAAAATAATATACAAGAAAGAATAGATAGAACTTTAGTAAACCATAAATGGCTTGAATTTTTCCCTAGATCCCTCACTAATCATCTTACTAGAATAGTTTCGGACCATGCCCCGATAATGTTAGAAACCTTTCCTCAAACTAAAACCGCCAATAGACCTTATAGGTACATGAAATGCTGGCAAGAGCACAAACCTATAATAGACTGATTGAAAACTCTCTTGAGAAAAGTAGAAATAGTAACTCTGATATTAGTAACACTGTCAAGAGATTAGGTTCTGAACTTAGAATTTGGAACAAGAAAGAGTTTGGTAACATTTTTAAGAATATTTCTGACATCTTAAATGAAATTGAAATAGAAAATAGAAAACCTTACAACTATGAGACAAAGAAAAGGCTAGAAACTCTGCATAATGATCTGAATTCTTGGTATACAATTGAAAAAATGTATTGGGGTCAGCATGTGAAAGAAAAATGGATAAAAGAAAATGACCATAATACTAGATTTTTTCATCAAAATACTTCAGAAAGACAGAAAATTAATAACATTTATGCTCTTAGAGATAACAGTGGGGTGTTGATTGAAGGTCAAGAGAACTTAAATATCTTAGTTACTAATTTTTTTTAAAACATTTATCAAACAAATGATAGCTCCATTGATCAGGTTTTTAGTAAGATCACTGAACCTAAGATAAACCAACAAGATAATATCAGTTTGTGTAGTATCCCTGAGGAGGAAGAGATTAAAGATGCCCTTTTTAGTATGAACTCTTGGGGAGCGCCAGTTCCAGATGGCTTCCCCCATGGGTTTTATCAGAATCATTGGAGTGAAATGATATCAGATATAGTTACCTGGGTCCAACTAGTTGATGCGTGTCGTAGGTGCAATCAAATTAATTCAATATTTCCACTCAATTAAAAATAATATAATGGAAGTCAAGTTCGTTCCCACGAGGAGCAAGTGATCTTAGTTGTAAAAGTTGTCACGAAAGGGGGGTGTAAAAAGCAAAAATAAAAATAAACAAAGCAATTAAAATCGAAAGTTGAAAACAATAAGAGAGACAAGACCAAGGAATCCTTCTTCGTTACTGAGAAACAATGAATCAAGTTATGTTCTATTCTACTTGTTATTAGTCACAAATTATCACCAACCGTAGGTAAAGCAGCTAGCTCGGTGCTAAACCCCTAAATCCCTTGTATCCTAGGACACGGAAGTTCTCGACTACTGGATTCTAATCACCAAGCCACCTAGAATTAGCTCAACCTAGATGTAACTTGGCTCATGCATTAAGTTTTATGAATTTCTTAGGTTGATATTAGTAGTTAGACTCTTAGCTCAAGGTCTACTTGCTAACGTTGTTTTACACACACAATTGCTCCACGGAATCCCTCGCAAGGTCTCGTGTTTGCTACTTATGTAAAGAGTCAAGAAACGATTACTTATCTCCTAACTTTCACTAGCTTTAGATTAAATTAACAAATCAATTTAGCGTGCACTCTAAACAATCTATCAATCAATCATGAGTGTCTTTAAGATCACTCCTATTAGTAAAAACAAACGATAATTATGTGAAAAACTTCAAGATAGAATTTGAAAACAAAAACTCAAATCATGTTAAGAACTAGGAATTCATCCTCAATCAAAAAGAAATTTAGCTACTCATGTTTTGAAATTCACACAAATAATAATAATTAAAAGAAGAAGTTTCAAATTCACACAAGTAATTAAAAAGAAAAATCTTAGAAAAGCAAGCAAAAACACAAGTGATGTGTGTGTAGAGAGGTGTATAGAAGTTGTAGAAAACTTCTCTATTTATAGGCTTCAATATTCTCCAATTCTTCTAAGGATTAGAATCCTTTTCCTTTTGCAATTCAATTTCCAAATCCAAGCTTTTCTCAACTCTTCACCTTCTCTTCCCAAATTTGAGTCAATTCTCCATCCAATTCCTAGCCCAAGTCTTCACACCCATGAGAGAAGTCCATAGAAAATTCTGGATTTTTGGCTCCTTAGGAAAATGGGATTGTGGCCGGAATTTGGCCGGAAAACGTCGCCGCCGGCCACCTGAAAATTTCTGTCGTCGGGAGAATATTCGACGGAATATTCCGTCAGTCCTCCGTTAGGACTAACGGTCAAAGAGTCAACCGTCAGTCAAACCGTTAGTCACAGGTCAAAGGAATCACTGAGTCAGACCGAGTCAGTTGCTAACTCGTTGGCTTACTCGGCTTACTGGTCTGAGTGGCTGAGTCAGGGTCTGGATCATCATTACCCAGCTGGATGGGCTGAATGACTTAGGCTTTTGCACCGGCTTTGTCACTTGTCTTTGCACCATCATTGCAAATCCGACCATGATGGCTATGCATCTTTTGCATTTTAGCTTCGCAGCAACCGCTTCTAACTCAAATTCATCAAGCCTGCACTGAAAGCGCCATTTCGGTGCACAAATCTAAGCGGCATAGGCTATATTTTACAAATGGCACATTGTCTCACTACCACCCAAACACCATCATACTGCGACTTCTCTTATTCTCATTTGCTTTGCACTTTGCTGCAATCACTTCTTATTTTGCTCTCACTTGCGGTTCTAGTGCAACCCAACATCCACAAATCCCGATTTCAACTCGTTGCATCATTTCGGCTCTTCCCTACTCAAGCCTCCGTTCCTAAGCTCCCCTTATGACATAATTCCAACAAAAAAAACACCATAATTTCTCATTTCAACATCTCAGCTTCATTGTCACCAACAATCAATCCTGCACTTTCTCAAATGCAATTTCTCAGCTCAGATATCATCTCCATCTCAGGCTAACTCCATCAGTGCATTCCTCCTCATGCTAAGTTGCCTCAACTGACCTCAAATCACCCTCAGTAAATCATTTATTGGTAGCCCCCTGCTCCTTCCCTTGGCTGATTTGCCACAATTCAACTCATAATCACAACACCAGGTTCATTTCCAAGCTTCTAAGTCCAACCTTCAACCTCAGACACCACCATTTGCACCTCAGCTGTCTAGCACCGCCTTGCACTGACTCGAGGGTGATTGCACGGCTGACATCTCAAGCCTTCTTTGTTCTTCTATGTGAACCATGCCACCAATTCCTTCACTTGGTTTGTACTAACACCATTCTATCAACTCGGGGCATCTGTACCTAAGCACACACCTTTGCGGAACCGCAACCTTGTCAATCCATCCTTAGCACTGACTATCACTGCCTTGTGCCCCTGACACTGCAACATCACCAGCAATTTCATCACCACATAAACACCACTGCCAGAATCACACTACCTGCCATTTGCATCTCCATTGTAACCCTTGTGCAATCTTCCCCAGAACCCAAGTCAACACCAACACCACCAACACAGACCACTTCTGCAACTTCATAGACCCATCAGACCCCCTTAAACTCAATTGAATCTCAAACCCAAATCTGCCATTAACCCATCTCTTCATCTCTGGGCCCATGCGGCGGCAAATTCATCCTCGATTCATCAACTCTGTTCCAATCTCTGAGCTCTTCTCCCTGTATTGAGCTCGATTCAGCAGCAATCGATCCCATTTTCTCTGTGTTCTTCATTACTTCAAGATAACTCAAATACCCGTTTCCAATCTCTCTTCCTGTGGCTTAAATCTTCAAAGAAATCCCATCACCGAGCTTCATCAGCAGCTCCTCTCTGTGTTCCTCAGGTGAATGAATGATTGAGAGAGATGGTTTTCTCGATTTAGGGTTAGTAACAGTACGCTTCTCTTTGTGTCTCGATTTCGGGCAAATGATTGAGAAATCAATTAGGATAGGGTTATACAATTTGGGTGCGGATCCAAGATGCACGGGTATGGTGTGGATGGATGGGCTTGGGTTAGGGTATGGGTGGATTCAGACACCCACCATTAGTACACCCAAAATGTGCTATTTTCACTCCCTTCCTTTGGATAAGGGACACCTCTTTGACCTCCCCTTAACCTTGGCTGGGCTCCATATAGTATTCCCTCCTTGGTGAAATGACAATTTTACCCTTTTGGCTCAAATAGGGTGATTTCTTCTTCTTTTCCTCCGTGCGACTCCAAAGTAGCTATAAAACTCAAAACAAGCGTAAAATACATAATTTACAAGAAAAATAGCAAAGAAAGCATAAACTACTAGATAGTAAATTAGGTGTATTCTACACCTATCAAATTCCCCCACACTTAGACTTTGCTAGTCCTCGAGCAAATCAAACTAAAAACTCACAACTTCAAAGCGTTTCAGCGTCCCAAGCATCCAAAGAGCTATGAGGACATAGAGTTTTTTGCATGCTAGTAATGAGAAGTTAGAAATACTAAAGAACATATTCTCATTCTTAAATGTTGAGTGAGAAATAACCACACCATAATGAGAGAACGCGTGTTTGAGAAACGATCAATAAGCATTTCGCCTCGACACGCCTCACCGAATATGATTTTATGATAATTGCACTCAAAAAGACTGACTTTTTTATGGTTCTCACATGTGTGCGAGGTAGGAATGAAGAGAGAATTCTGCGACACGTTGAATGGTGGGAAGGACAACTTAGAAATATTTTTAAAAACCCACATCTTTTAATATTTTGAAAAACCATTTTTCTAACGATCTCTAAGAAAGGAAATCAACCATTTTTATCGAGGATGAGATTACTTACTTACCTTCACATCCGATCGCCAATTATGATAACACCACTCTCACGGTATCCAATAGAAACGTCTTAGCTCCTTGTCTTGATCTTCATGGTCTTCGTCTTTGGTTTCAACTATTGATGATAAACCCTTGAATTTCATAAATCCTTAACAATTTGTAACTCTTTTACCTTAAAAATCCTTGTCGCTTGAAAATTCCTTATAAATTTTCCTTCCCCACGGCTTATACAAATATTTCTCTTGTTTTTCTTTTTTTTTTTTTTTTTTTTTTTTTTTGAAAAGAGAAATTAAATACAAAATAAACCATGGCCGTGGAAGAAGTATTTTACCGCTTGATTCTTCACAACTTGTATCGTCTTTGAAATCATAAACTTTCAAAAATTCTCACCTTTTACTTTTCTTCGCTTTCATGAATAAGTCTTCATACTTGGATATAAAATTACCTCATTATATTGTAAGTCCTCAACTTATATGTAAAAATCCGCTCTTTTGTATGTTGCTTTACTTGTATTTGAAATTTGCTCTTTTTCTCATTCCGTTGCTTGTAAACCTTAAACTTTTCCAACTTTCCTTGTAGATTTTGATGTCGCTCCTTGTTGATGATGAATGTGTTTCTATGGATCCGTTGTTGTCGAGAGAGAGAATGGTGCTAACTGCAAATCGAACTACAAGAAGGAAGCTTTCATCCATGGACGTCACCCTCATGATTGACAAAATTAGCACTCAAGAGATCAAAGAGTAGTGCTTCTATTGGTGGGAGGTTGGGTAGCTCACCATTCTACCGGAATTAACTTACGGTGACACACACTCAAAGAAGCTCTTTAGTAGATGGAAGATTTCTGGTCGGTGCCTCACATGATATGAATACGGGTAGTCTCCACTAATGATTGATCAGCAACTCTAATAACGCAATTCTCCCTGCACCAAATTCGCATCACCGGTATGATTAAATCCATTATTTAACACTCTAACAAACAAGAAATCCGAATGTAGTTCTCTAACATTTCCAAGTTCAATTATGTCGGTCAAAATCTCTATGTAAACATACCTAGAAGTATGCTAGTGACTCTAAAATCTTTAAAAGTTGGAATTTTTATGTAAAACTTTTTTTTTTTTTTTTTTCAAAATTTTTTTTCATTTTTTTGTAATTTTTGTTTTAAAAACATGCTTAACCACTCCCCCACACTTAAACCTTACATTGTCCTCAATGTAATTGAATCCTCTAGTAAAGTCAAGGTGGGAAATTTTAACTTGATAAGAAACAAGAAAAAGAAATAACAAAAAGCAAAAGGATAAGAAATACAAAACCGATGGGTTGCCTCCCATTAAGCGCTTGTTTTAAAGTCGACGGCCCGACTTGGCTCTTGTAAGATTCATTAGCCCGGATCAATCTCTTTCACGGGAAAACATGATTTCACATCACTAGGGTATCGCGTTGTCTCAAAGATATTGAAGTGGATGAGTGTACCATCAAACTCCATGGTCAAGGTGCCATTTTGGACATCAATCTTTGTTCCGGCGGTGCTCAAGAATGGTCTACCCAAAAGCAAAGGTGTAGACTTGGAAGAATTCTCATCATTCATGTCTAAGACATAGAAATCGGCCGGAAATACAAGCTTATTAACCTGCACCAAAACATTCTCAACAATCCCTTTCGGGTAAACATTAGATCGGTTAGCAAGTTCAAGAACTACCCTAGGTCTCTTTAAGAGGACCAAGATTCAAAGAATCATAAATAGAGGAAGGCATAACATTAACCGACGCTCCCAAATCTAGCAAAGCTCGAGTAAACCTTGTTTTACCAATTGTGCAAGGTATATTGAAACTACCGGGGTCCTTTAATTTTGGTGGGAGTTTCTTGAGAATAAACGCCAGAAGCATTCTCCCCACACTCATGACTTCATTCCCTTTCAACCTTTTCTTCTTCATGCACATCTCCTTTAAGAACTTTGCACAACGAGGAATTTGTGAAGAGCTTCTATGAGTGGAATATTGACTTGTACTTTCTTAAAGATTTCCCAAATATCCATGTATTCCAAGTCTCTCTTTGATTTAGCAAATCGGCTAGGGAACGGAGGTGGAGTTGTGAAAGTAGGAACCGTCTCCTCGGGTTGATTGGTTGGCGATGTTTTCTCCTTTGGTGCGGTTTCAATTTCCTCTTTCTCATCATACACCTTATCTTGTTGATTTGGTTGATCCACATGTGTCCCACTCCTCAAAGTAATCGCATTAACGCTCTCTCTTGGATTAACAATTGGTTGTGAAGGAAGATTTGTGGACGCTTGCGCTTTCAATAAGTTTACATCGGTCGCTAATTGCCCCACTTGAATTCGTAAATCCTTGATTGCCGAATCGGTCTTTTGTTGATTTTGTTGAAACATTGACGTAATACTTTGCATCATGACATTAAGCTTATCATCAATTGAAGATCCTTGTTCCTTTACGTGAGGTTGGAATTGTTGTTGAGAACCACCTTGTTGTTGAGGTTGGAATCGTGATTGTTGGAAACCACCTTGTTGCTCATATGGATTAGGAGCCGCCGCTTGCTTATTGGCATAGCTAAAGTTAGGATGATCCTTCCACCCGGGATTGTAAGTATTCGAGTATGGATCGTACCTTGGCCTTTGATTCGGATATAAAGCATTCACTTGTTCGGTCTCATTATCAGGAATAATTACCGCGGCAATCCGTTGCATCATAATCTCCATGTTACTCATCCTTTGATCAAGATGTGATGATGAATCACTAACTTCATGCACTCGCCTAACCATTGGTTCATCCCTTGTGTAGAATTGTTGCGAGTTTGCCGCCATACTTTCAATTAATTCGGTAGCTTGGGCCACCGTCTTGTTCATTAGTGCACCACCACCCGCGGCGTCAAGAAGAGACCTATCACTTGAGTGGAGAGCTTCATAGAAGTATTGAAGTATCATAGCATCACTAAATTGATGGTGTGGACAGCTTCCCACCAACCTCTTGTATCGCTCCCAACATTCATACAATGATTCTCCCACTTGTTGTTTCAATCCACAAATCTCCTTGCGAATTTGAGTAGCTTTGGATGCGGAAAATATCTCTCGAGGAAAAGTTTCTTCATCCCATTCCATGTTGTGATACTTAGGAAGGCAAATAATATAACCATTCCTTAGCATTGCCCGCCAAAGAAAACGGAAAGCTTTCAACATTGCTCCATCCACATTAGTCTCCGGTGGAAGCATGGCCATAACTATGGTGTAGAAGTCCATAAGATGTTTGTTTGGGTCCTCATTCACCATGCCATGGAACTTTGGTAACTCTCTAATCAACCCGGTTTGATCTCGAAGGTTGAGTTAGTTTGGATACACCATTGTTGGGTATCAAGCCTGTGAGAAGCTAGGTCCTTTAGTGTACGATCAGCCATTGTCTCTTCCTCTTTGTCCAGAATCACTTGATGAAGAAGGAGGAAGTGGAGTGTTAATCGCTCGAATGAAATCCTTTAATTGAGTGCTTAGGATCGAAGACGTATTGGACTCGGTCTACCCCCTTTTAGCATTCACCAAAGGTATAACACCTGAAACAAGATTCTCACAAACTAAGTTAGATACGGTAAAAGAATCTAACAAAGCAAAAAGAATAAAAACAACTAAAAAATCGCCCGTTGCTCCCAGGCACGGCGCAAAATTTGATGCGTGTCGTAGGTGCAATCAAATTAATTCAATATTTCCACTCAATTAAAAATAATATAATGGAAGTCAAGTTCGTTCCCACGAGAGCAAGTGATCTTAGTTGTAAAAGTTGTCACGAAGGGGGTGTAAAAAGCAAAAATAAAAATAAACAAAGCAATTAAAATCGAAAGTTGAAAACAATAAGAGAGACAAGACCAAGGAATCCTTCTTCGTTTACGAAACAATGAATCAAGTTATGTTCTATTCTACTTGTTATTAGTCACAAATTATCACCAACCGTAGGTAAAGCAGCTAGCTCGGTGCTAAACCCCTAAATCCCTTGTATCTAGGACACGGAAGTTCTCGACACTGGGATTCTAATCACCAAGCCACCTAGAATTAGCTCAACCTAGATGTAACTTGGCTCATGCATTAAGTTTTATGAATTTCTTAGGTTGATATTAGTAGTTAGACTCTTAGCTCAAGGTCTACTTGCTAACGTTGTTTCTACACACAATTGCTCCACGGAATCCCTCCGCAAGGTCTCGTGTTTGCTACTTATGTAAAGAGTCAAGAAACGATTACTTATCTCCTAACTTTCACTAGCTTTAGATTAAATTAACAAATCAATTTAGCGTGCACTCTAAACAATCTATCAATCAATCATGAGTGTCTTTAAGATCACTCCTATTAGTAAAAACAAACGATAATTATGTGAAAAACTTCAAGATAGAATTTGAAAACAAAAACTCAAATCATGTTAAGAACTAGGAATTCATCCTCAATCAAAAAGAAATTTAGCTACTCATGTTTTGAAATTCACACAAATAATAATAATTAAAAGAAGAAGTTTCAAATTCACACAAGTAATTAAAAAGAAAAATCTTAGAAAAGCAAGCAAAAACACAAGTGATGTGTGTGTAGAGAGGTGTGTAGAAGTTGTAGAAAACTTCTCTATTTATAGGCTTCAATATTCTCCAATTCTTCTAAGGATTAGAATCCTTTTCCTTTTTGCAATTCAATTTCCAAATCCAAGCTTTTCTCAACTCTTCACCTTCTCTTCCCAAATTTGAGTCCAATTCTCCATCCAATTCCTAGCCCAAGTCTTCACACCCATGAGAGAAGTCCATAGAAAATTCTGGATTTTTGGCTCGTGGAAAAGCTGGGATTGTGGCCGGAATTTAGTAGGGAAAACGTCACCTAGGCCACTTTGAAAATTTCTCCGTCGGGAGAATATTCGACGGAATATTCCGTCCGGTCCTCCGTTAGGACTAACGGTCAAAGAGTCAACCGTCGGTCAAACGGGTTAGTCACGGGTCAAAGGAATCAACGAGTCGGGCCAGAGTCGATTGCTAACTCGTTGGCTTACTCGAAACTACTTGAGTGCAGTGGGTGACTCGGTCTGGATCATCATTACCGGTTGGATGGGAATTTGAATGACTTAGGCTTTTGCACTTGGCACATGTACTTGTCTTTGCACCATCGTGCAAATCCAACCATGATGGCTATGCATCCGCATTTAGCTACCTGCAAGTTGCTTCTAACTCAAATTCATCAAGCCACTGCACTTAAAGCGCCATTTCGGTGCACAAATCTAACGGCATAGGCTATATTTTACAAAGAAACACATTGTCTCACTACCACAAAGCACCATCATAGTTGCAGCTTCTCTTATTCTCATTTGCTTTGCACTTTGCCTGCAATCACTTCTTATTTTGCTCTCACTTGCAGTTCTAGTGCAACCCAACATCCACAAATCGATTTCAACTCAGCTGCATCATTTCAGCTCTTCCCTACTCAAGCCTCCAGTTCCGGCTCCTTATGACATAATTCCAACAAAAAAAACACCATAATTTCTCATTTCAACATCTAGAAACTTCATTGTCACCAACAATCAATCCTGCACTTTCTCAAATGCAATTTCTCAGCTCAGATATCATCTCCATCTCAGGCTAACTCCATCAGTGCATTCCTCCTCATGCTAGTACTGCCTCAACAGCCTCAAATCACCCCTGTAAATCATTTCTGGTAGCCCCTGCTCCTTCCCTTGGCTGACTGCCACAATTCAACTCATAATCACAACACCAGGTTCATTTCCAAGCTTCTAAGTCCAACCTTCAACCTCAGACACCACCATTTGCACCTCAGCTGTCTAGACCTGCCTTGCACAACTCAGGTGATCTTGCACGCAAGCATCTCAAGCCTTCTTTGTTCTTCTACCAACAGAACCATGCCACCAATTCCTTCACTGGTTTGTACTAACACCATTCTATCAACTCAGGGCATCTGTACCTAAGCACACACACTGCCAGAACCTGCAACCTTGTCAATCCATCCTTAGCACCTGACTATCACCAGCCTTGTGCCCCTGACACTGCAACATCACCAGCAATTTCATCACCACATAAACACCACTGCCAGAATCACACTACCTGCCATTTGCATCTCCATTGTAACCCTTGTGCAATCTTCCCCAGAACCCAAGTCAACACCAACACCACCAACACAGACCATACGCAACTTCATAGACCCATCAGACCCCCTTAAACTCAATTGAATCTCAAACCCAAATCTGCCATTAACCCATCTCTTCATCTCTGGGCTTCATAACAGCGGCAAATTCATCCTCGATTCTGTCAACTCTGTTCCAATCTCTGAGCTCTTCTCCCTGTATTGAGCTCGATTCAGCAGCAATCGATCCCATTTTCTCTGTGTTCTTCATTACTTCAAGATAACTCAAATACCCGTTTCCAATCTCTCTTCCTGTGGCTTAAATCTTCAAAGAAATCCCATCACCGAGCTTCATCAGCAGCTCCTCTCTGTGTTCCTCAGGTGAATGAATGATTGAGAGAGATGGTTTTCTCGATTTAGGGTTAGTAACGGCTGCTTCTCTTTGTGTCTCGATTTCAGGCAAATGATTGAGAAATCAATTAGGATAGGGTTATACGGTGGGTGCGGATCCGGTGCGGGTATGGTGTGGATGGATGGGCTTAGGTTAGGGTATGGGTGGATTCGGACACCCACCATTAGTACACCCAAAATGTGCTATTTTCACTCCACTAGTATTTAGAGATAAAAAGTTTAAACAAGAGATAAATCATACTTTTATTTCCCTTATTCCGAAAACTAAAACACCTAAAAACCCCAGCGATTTTCGTCCTATCAGCTTAAGTAATGCCCTATATAAGATAGTTGCAAAAATTATAGCAAACAAGATTAAACCACACCTCGATAAACTAATATCGCATAATCAGTCTGCTTTTATTCCTAAGAGGCAAATAACTGATAATATTATAGTAGCGCATGAAATATTACATACAATGAAAACTAGTAAAAAGAAAAGTGGATATATGGCTTTGAAACTTGATCTCTCTAAAGCCTTTGACAGGCTGGAATGGAACTTTATTATTAAAATTTTAGAAGTTTTAGGTTTTTCTAAAGATTTTTGTGATCTTATTTTTACCTGCATTTACTCTGTTTCATACGCTGTCTTAGTTAATGGTATTCCAGGTGAGACTTTCTTTCCCTCTAGGGGAATTAGGCATGAAGATCCTCTATCTCCAGCCTTATTTATTATTTGCATGGAAGCTCTGTCTTCTCTTTTACTTCATGCAGAAAAGTCTGGTAAAATAAGTGGTATAAGAGTTACGAGTCAAAGTCCTTCTGTTTCCCACTGCTGCTAGTATTCCTCAGGCTCATAATCTTATCTCAGGCTGGCAGAACCACTCTTATTAAATCTGTAACTAGTGCTATGCCTATGTTTCAAATGATGTGCTTCTCTTTACCTAAGAAGACTCTTGACAGACTAGATGCTCTCCAAAGAGATTTCTGGTGGAAGAAAACAAGGAAAAATAGAGGTTTATATATTAAAGCTTGGGATGCTATGTGTGTCAGTAAAACTAGTGGTGGTCTAGGTATTAGGAATCCTCATAGATTCAACTTAGCTCTGCTTACCAGGTTAGCTTGGAGATTAATTAACAATCCGGATAAACTCTGGTCTAAGATTCTTAAATGTAAATACTTCCCAAAATCTGAACCTCTAAGGTACAAGAAAAAGAATATCAAATCGTGGGTCTGGACTAGTATTTGTAAATGTTTAGAAGTTATAAAGGAAAACCATAGTTGGGATATAGGAAATGGGGAGAATATTAATATCTGGTCTGATAAATGGCTGCTAGAGGGTAAAATACCAAAACCTAGAAATGAGGATAGTATCAGTAGTTATAATAAAGTCTCGGATCTGATTAACACTAATGGAGAATGGAATGATAGTATCTTAAGTAACCTGTTTGATGAGGATTATACTCAGAAGATTAAAATGACAGAGCCTAACATTAAGAACATTGATAGACTTAGATGGATAGGTACTCAGGATGGTGAAGTTACTGTTAAATATGCTTACAATTATTTGTGTAACAAGAAACATTTAAATGTCAGTGTGGATTGGTTGGAAATATGGAAGCTGAAAGTTATTCCTAGAGTGCAATTGTTCATGTGGAAATCCCTTAGTGACTGTCTGCCAGTAAAAGATAGATTAGGAAGGCATACCCCTTTAGATACTCAATGTTTGATGTGTAATAGAAATGTTAGTGAAACAGCTGATCATATTTTTCTTGATTGTAATTTCTCTGAAGCTGTTTGGAGAGGTTTGTCTTACTCGCATATTTACTACAATAAAAGAATCTTAGGTTTTAAGAAATGGTGTGTTGAGTGGTTAAAAGATAAGACCAACAGAGATACTTGTGCTTATATTATTTGGTTTATTTGGAAATACAGGTGCAGAGTTGCCTTTGATGGCATTAAACCTAATCCTATTGATTTGATAAACAGTATAAGAAGAGATCTGAATTTTTTTCAAATTACTAACCTTTGTAATGCTACTGGTCATATAACTAGCCAGGAAAAAACTTGTGATATTCACCACCCAGTATGCAAAGGGAATTCAAATTATGTGTTCAATTCAAGTTATATTATGTTTGACGCTGCTTTTAATAGTCAATCTAAGAACTTTGCTTTTGCTCTGGTGTTATTTGACAAATTTGGTTTTATTTGTGATTTTGCAGGCGGAACTGGAAGATGCTCAAACTCTGACGAAGCAGAGGCAAGAGCTTGCCGAGAAGCCACTAGGTGGGCTAGAAACTCAGGAATGAATGATATCATCTTTCTTAATGACAATCTCAATGTTATCAATGGTATGCGAAGAAGAAATTTTGCTGCAAGTTGAGGTGTGAAGTCTTCATAGACAAAGCGCTGGAGATTAGCAACTTTTTTGCCTCTTCTTATTTCTTTTATGTTAGAAGGGATTGAACTTTATAGCGGATAAAATAGCTAAGAAGTTAAATAGGTCTTCCTATAAGGATATAGATTCTAGGAGTTGGAACAGTATGTTAAATTTGGATTTCCTTAAAAATGTCTGTAATATGAACAATGTATCTCTTTCTGCTTAGTTTTAATGAATTTCCTTTTATCAAAAAAAAAAAAAAACATTTCTCTTCAGCGCCTCTATCTTCCTCCAACTTCTCTTCGGCGCCTTCATCTTCCTTCAAGCAGCGCCTCAATAACTCGTTTCTCTTCAGCGCCTCTATCTTCCTCCAACTTCTCTTAAGGCTAAGTCCTATGGGCTAGATTGGACTGCTAGATTGGCCAAAAAGTGTTGCAAATCATGAAAAAAGTGTGGGAAAAAAGTTAACACTCAATCTGGCTACTTCTCTCTCCTAGCATTTGCTCGCAGTCCAACTATCAGCGAGATTGAAATGCTGAATAGTGCGGCACTCAAAAAGTGACCAAAACGCTGAATGGTTCGGCGTTATATAATTTTTTATGGAGAGAGAAGGAAAAGAGGGAGAGAGAAAGAGTAAAAGAAGGAGAGAGAGCAGAAAAAGAGGGAGACAGAAGCGTAGAGAGGGAGGAAAAGAAGGAGAGAGAGAAGAAAAAAAAGAGAGAGAGAGAGAGAAGAAAAAGAGGAAAAGAAGGAGAGGGAATTGGTAACGCCGAATTGTTAGGCGTTTAACGCCGAATCGTTAGGCGTTTCGCTGCTAGATTGGTCATCCCATAGGGGTTAGGAGGTTGCCCTATCTGACGTGGATGGCCAATCTAGCAGCTAAATATCTAGCCCATAGGACTAAGCCTAAGCGCCTCATCTTCCTCCAAAGAGCGCCTCAAGTAACTCATCTTCTTCAGCGAATTGATCTCTCTTTCTTACCTCTCAAAAGAATAAGAACAACTCCCACCACGACGGATTCCTCAACAGAAATATCAACCGCTACTATCGAACTCCTGGCGGCCACCACATGACAATCTCCCGTTGAATCAGCGATGAAGAATTAATAAAGTCGCCATCAACACATTGAATCTGACAATTCAGTCGTCAAGGATGAATCAAATGATAAGTTCAACTGTTTCTTGCTGTTTAAATCGATCAATTCTCTTATCTGCCTCATAATTGAAAAACCCAACAAAATGGAAATCTCGTTTTCGACAACCTAATGACTTCAGTTTAATCCCGATGTAGTTACTAGGATCTTGATTCGTAACTATTTTTTTTATCCTAATTGAAAAATCAGTTTATTAGTAAGCCTTTATAACCGTTACCCGTAAATCTGATTTTGTTCTTGATAAATTGCTCCTAGTTCGGTCAAAGTCTATCTTAACTGTTTAATGCACTATTAGTGATGCAATATGATTCCAGTCTCTAACTTATCATGTCTAATCGAGAGTATCTCTCTTAATTTCTTGGTCAATTTCTCAGATTTCAACGATGAAGGGGTTTTGATTCATATTACAGAGGACTAATGATGTAGATTAAGAGGCTCTGCAACCACTCCATTGGATCAGAAGACTCGGGTTTAGTATTCAACCATACACTCCGCAGAAAATGGGAGTCCTAAACGAATGAATTAAGCCTGCACCAGGAAGACCATTGCCTGCACTTCAACTGTTTGTAAAAACTCCACAGAGAGGAGCTTGACTTTTGTGTATATACTCATTCACGACCATAACCATCCCCATTCATCGCGTCAACCACCCAGAGTTCACACCGCCATCAGCAATACAAATCACCACTACGCCTTCACCAGTTCCGTCAATATCTACCAGTCCAACGAGCTACTACACCATTGCGACGTGCTAGCAGGAGGCAACAAGCTTTCCACTCTGCTACACCATTGTTTGAGACTGAGACTCGAGTGCCTAAATCCCCGTGCTCTCACTCTTTGAGACTCGAGCGCCTAAAATCCTCTAGCTCTCACTCTTTGAGACTCTAGCACCTAAAATCCTCTTGCTCCCACTCTTTGAGACTCTAGCGCCTAAAATCCTCTTGCTCTCACTCTTTGAGACTCGAGCGCCTAAAATCCTCTTGCTCTCACTCTTTGAGACTCGAGCGCCTAAAATCCTCTTGCTCTCACTCTTTGAGACTAGAAAGTCTAAATCCTCCCACCATCGATAAGAGGGGAGTGTCTAAAATCATAGCTCTCACTCTTTGAGACTCGAGCGCCTAAAATCCTCTTGCCCTCATCCTCTTGCTCTCACTCATTGAGACTAGAAAGTCTAAATTTTCCCACCATCGATAAGAGGGGAGTGTCTAAAATCATAGCTCTCACTCTTTGAGACTCAAGCACCTAAAATCCTCTTGCTCTCACTCTTTGAGACTCGAGCGCCTAAAATCCTCTTGCTCTCACTCTTTGAGACTCGAGCGCCTAAAATCCTCTTGCTCTCACTCATTGAGACTAGAAAGTCTAAATCCTCCCACCATCGATAAGAGGGGAGTGTCTAAAATCATAGCTCTCACTCTTTGAGACTCGAGCGCCTAAAATCCTCTTGCACTCACTCTTTGAGACTCGAGCGTCTAAAATCCTCTTGCTCTCACTTTTTGAGACTCGAGCGCCTAAAATCCTCTTGTTTTCACTCTTTGAGACTCGAGTGTCTAAATCTTACCACCCTTGATGAGGGGAGAAAACACTAAGAAGCGGCTCATACGCCATGACATTGGCTATAAGGCCAAGTCTAAAAGAAAAGAGGGAAGAGAGAGTACTTTTCCCTTCTAAGAAGCGGCTCTTACGCCCTCCATCCCTTGAGAAAAGCGGCTCTTACGCCTTTGACAAAAAAAGAAGAAGGGGGAGACTCGAGTGCCTAAAGTGGCGATAAGAGAGAGAGTGCATAAATCCTCTTGTGCTCACTCTTTGAGACTGTGAGTGCATAAATCCTCTTGTGCTCACTCTTTGAGACTCGAGTGTCTACATCCTCTTGTGCTCACTCTTTGAGACTTGAGTGCCTAAATCCTCTTGTGCTCACTCTTTAAGACTCGAGCAAGTCCTAGAAAGCAGCTCTTAAGCTTTTGATTAAAAAAAAAAAAAAAAAAAAAAGCGCCTCTTAATAAAGAAAGAGTAATAAAGAAAGAAGCGGCTCTTAAGCCCTTGAAAGCCTGGCAAATTTAGGGGCGACCCCAAAAGAATTAGGGGCGACACAAAAGGACAAAATAGGTCATAATCGGAAGGTTAATCCATAATCCCGTTTTTTTTAATGGCCAAACTACCCTTACAATCGGTAGATAACTATACAATCGGTAGTTAATCAACAATCGGGAGTCAATTTAGTTTATATAGCTTCCGAATATAAAGTATCCCCGAAATAAAATCCTCTATCTTTTGAATTTTGATTATCCTATAATCGGTAGTAAATAAAGTTATCTTGACTCCCGATTAAAGTAGACCTTTGGCAAATATCCTACCATAATCGGTAGTCAAGATAGTTCATATAACTACCGAATATAGAGTAGCCCCAAAATGAGATTTTGCAAAAATCCTCTTTTTTTGAATTTTGGTTGAGCCTATAATCGGTAAGAAAGGAAGAGCTATCATGACTTTCGATTATACAGTGGCTCTCTTTGCAAATATCCTACCATAATCGGTAGTCAAGATAGTTCATATAACTACCGAATATAGAGTAGCCCCAAAATGAGATTTTGCAAAAATCCTCCTTTTTTTGAATTTTGGTTGAGCCTATAATCGGTAAAAAGGAAGAGCTATCATGACTTCCGATTATACAGTGGATCTCTTTGCAAATATCCTACCATAATCGGTAGTCAAGATAGTTCATATAACTACCGAATATAGAGTAGCCCCAAAATGAGATTTTGCAAAAAATCCTCTTTTTTTGAATTTTGGTTGAGCCTATAATCGGTAAGAAAGGAAGAGCTATCATGACTTCCGATTATACAGTGGCTCTCTTTGCAAATATCCTACCATAATCGGTAGTCAAGATAGTTCATATAACTACCGAGTATAGAGTAGCCCCAAAATGAGATTTTGCAAAAAAATCCTCTTTTTTTGAATTTTGGTTGAGCCTATAATCGGTAAGAAAGGAAGAGCTATCATGACTTCCGATTATACAGTGGCTCTCTTTGCAAACATCCTACCATAATCGGTAGTCAAGATAGTTCATATAACTACCGAATATAGAGTAGCCCCAAAATGAGATTTTTGCAAAAAATCCTCTTTTTTTTGAATTTTGGTTGAGCATATAATCGGTAAGAAAGGAAGAGTTATCATGACTTCCGATTATACATTAGGTCTTTTTGCTGAATTCCTATCATAATCGGTAGTCAAAATATTTCATATAACTATCCTATCATAATCGGTAGTCAAAATATTTCATATAACTACCGAATGTAGAGTAGCCCTAAAATGAGATCTTGCCAAAATCCTATAATCGGTAGTAAATAAAGTTATCTTGACTCCCGATTCAATTATTCTCGAGAATTAAATGACTGTGCCGGCAGAAGTGGACCTAAAAAACAGAAAAAAAAATCCAAAAAATAGGAGGGGCTACGCCCCGGACCATTGTATAGCGTCGGCATTGTATTCATACCACGTCCATGCCCGCACCGAGCTTTTCAATCGCATTGGTTGAGCCTATAATCGTAGCAAATGAAGGTATCCTGACTTCCGATTATACGGTGGGCCTCTTTACCGAAATCCTACCATAATCGGTAGTCAAAGATAGTTCATATAACTACCGAATATAGAGTTTCCCCAAAATGAGATTTTGCAAAAATCCTCTATTTTTCTAATTTGGTGGAGCCTATAATCGGTAGTCAAAATAGTTCATATAACTACCGAATATAGAGTTGTCCCAAAAATGAGATTTTGCAATCGGTAGATAACTAAACTACCGATTATGAAGGGGCATACAAGTATTTTCATCCTATTTTGTCTTTTGTGTCGCCCCTAATTCGTTTGGGGTCGCCCCTAAAAATGCTAGGCTTGAAAGCGCGTCTTAGGCCTTTGATAAAAAAGAAACAAAAAAACGGTTCTTAAGCCCTTGAAAGCGCCTCTTAGACTTTCAATAATAAAAAAAAAAAAAAAAAAAAAAAAAAGAGAGAGCGTAGAAACCCTTCAACCCAAAAGCGGCTCGTACACCCACGATAAAAGAAAGAAATAAAGAAGAAGTGGCTCATAAAGCCCTTAAAAGCGGCTCTTAAGCCTTCGATAAAAAAAAAAGGAAATAAGAAGCGGCTCTTACGCCAAGACAAGAAGCGGCTCTCAAGCATATGATAAAAAAACAAATAAAGAAAGAGAGAGGGTAGAAATCCTTCGTCTCCAAAGCGGCTCTCAAGCCTTTGATAAAAATAAAGAAAGAAGAAGAAAGCGGCTCCTAAGTCTTTGAGGGTAGAAACTCTCTAACTCCAAAAGCGACTCTTACGCTCACGATAAAAAATAATGAAAGAAAGAAGAAGCGGCTCTTAGGCCCTTAAAAGAAGCTCTTAAAGTTCTTCAAAAGCGGCTCCTAAGCCTTTGATAGATAAAAACAAAAAAAAAAAAAAAAAAAAAAAAAGGTAGAAATCCTTCAACTCAAAAGCGCCTCTGACGCCCATAATAAAAGAAAGAAATAAAGAAGAAGCGGCTCCTATAGCCCTTAAAAGCGTCTCTTAAGCCTTTGATAAAAAAGAAGAAGAAAAAAGCGTCTCTCAAGCCCTTGATAAAATAAAGAAGGAAGAAGAAAGCGGCTCCTAAGCCTTTGACAAAAAAAAAAAAAAAAACGGCTCTCAAGCCCTTGATAAAAAAATAATAAAAAAAGAAGAAGAAAGAGGGTAGAAACTCTCCAACTACAAAAGCGGCTCTTACGCCCTCGATAAAAAAGAAGAAGCGGCTCTCAAACCTTTGATAAAAAAAAAAGCGTCTCTCAAGCCTTTTATAAAAAGAAGAAAGCGTCTCCTAAGCCTTTGAAGGTTAGAAACCTTCCAACTCCAAAAGCGCCTCTTACACTCACAATAAAAATAATGAAAGAAAGAAGAAGCGGCTCTTAGGCCCTTAAAGCTCTTCAAAAGTGTCTCATAAGCCTTTAATAAAAATGAAATAAATAAATGAGTGAGAAGCTGCCTCAGCCACCGCACAAGGGGACTTGCAGGAAGAGAGCAATCCCAACAGACGCCGAAAAGAGGGCGAGTCAAAGATACACTACACAAAGGGACTTGTAGGAAGAGAGCAATCCGAAGAGAGAAAGTCGAAGATACACCGCACAAGGGGACTTGCAGGAAGAGAGCAAGCCCAAGAGAGGCCGGGAAGAGAGAGAGTCGAAGAGACACCGCACAAGGGGACTTGCAGGAAGATAGCAAAGAGACGCCGAAAAGAGGGCGAGTCGAAGATACACCACACAAGGGGACTTATAGGAAGAGAGCAAGCCCAAGAGACGCTGAGATGAGGGCGAGTCGAAGACACACCATGCAAGGGGACTTGTAGGAAGAGAGCCAGCCCAAGAGACGCCGAGAAGAGAGCGAGTCGAAGAGACACCGCACTAGGGGACTTGCAGGAAGAGTGCAAGCCTAAGAAGACGTCGAGAAGAGAGCGAGTCGAAGAGACACCGCACTAGGGGACTTGCAGGAAGAGTGCAAGTCCAAGCGGTTCTGAATCAAGACTATGGGACTTGTAGCGAGCGCACAAGTCAGAAATCACCAATAGGCAAGGGGACTTGCAGCAAGCGTACAAGTCGGAAATAATCAATACACAAGAGGGACTTGCGAGAAACGCGCAAGGCCCTGGTAAGAGGCGCATAAGACTGACTAGGGGACTTGCAGCAAGCGTGCAAGTCGAAACCATCCGAGCCTGAAAACAAGGGAACTTGCGGGAATATGCAAGTCTCAAGGTGAAGGCGCCAGAAGAAGCGCGCAGTGACAGAAGAGCCGAGGAAGCGGATGATAGACTGTTGAGAAGACTAACGCCTTGCCCAAACAGCCAGGGGACTTAATGTAGATACCTGGAAAATGCCAAGGGAGAAATGACCATGGATTTAAACCCAAATGTGATAATAATATGGCTTAAGGAAAGGTTTAAGAGATAATATGGGCTCAAAGGAGAGGAGTCCTAATGACCCATTAAGGGAAGTCAAGATAATAAGTCCAAGAGGAAAGACTAAAGAGTCAAACTTAGAAAGGAAGAAAGGGTATGCTTGTAAATACTTCTAAAAGAATGGGTATTAGATAAGACCAAGGAGAGGGATGGCTATAAAAAGGGGGTTGATCTCCACAAACAAGGTCAGAGCTAACTTCTTGTAATTAACCATGTACTACTTTCTAGAGTAGGCTTCCAACTCTACTATGATATTTGTACCCATTTCACTGAGATACTGTTTAACCATTATAGACACATGTGCATTGGATTGGACTATGAGGGGAATAAAATATGAGGTAGAGGTTATAGGTTATCCGCGATAATGAGGGAAACTAATTTTTTTCCGGAATTTATGTGCCATTTGGCTGATATGCAAGGGCCACAAATATATTATATATCCGATAATGGAGATATAAAGTCGGAAGAGCATCTTTTTTTTTAACCATATTTTTGATTTGTTGTGATGTGGCTTTACCTCGGCCCGTTTCCCCACGCCCTCCTCCCGATTTGTGTGGCTCCGCTCCGCCTTGCCCCGAGGAGATGGAGGTTATATGTACAAAATAGATGAAAATCAGTGAAAACAATGTACAACAAACACTTATTTTACCTACAGCTGGTCCCCCAACCATGTTTTCACTTATCTAATCAGCTATAGCTGAACGATGTACAACAAACACTTATTTTACCTACAGCTGGTCCCCCAACCATATTTTCACTTATCTAATCAGCTATAGCTGCACCCGGTGATGCAGTGGCTGTTACTGGCCCTAAAGAGCTGAACATGAAGAAATGATACCAGTTAAAAATATTTACTGTAATCAATTACTGCTTTTTGGCCAGAATTGTTTTCCATCCACTTCATTATGTCACCTAAATATCCAGAAAACACGGACATACATCCAAATTTGTATCAACCACTCAAATAAGGAAGCACTAACCTGTGGTTCGAGATTATTCCATCCAAGAAGAAAGGCAGAATGCACCAATTAGGGGTGCCAACCCTTACGTGTAATTACTTAATCTGATGCCCAGTGTAGATGACCTCGAGCCTCTTTAAGGTGGCTTAATCGCCTATGCAGCCATAGGCCAAATTATAATGGGTGTAGAAAGAGCACTCCTATATTCTTTTCTATAATTTGGTATTAAATTAACATTAATGGTGAAGCAAGTAACAACTAATATTTTTAGAAGTATCCTGGTTTTCATATATCCACTACTCTAAGTCTTGCACCTATGATGCATAATAGAAATTACAATCTCATTAGAAATTGACCCATTCAATAATTTTGAAAACAGCGGGGCATAACCCATTAAGACACAGTAACAACCATGCACTTTAACTGAGACTTCTTAAGCATCAAAGAACACCAAAGAATTGGTTATCACGAATAAGAAGACCAATTGAGGTTAAGAGATACATTGACAAAGGATATTGGCAAACCTGGGTGTACATTCTATCGAGGCAATCAATTCATTTAACTCTAGCAACTCATTTCTGATCTGCTACTATTTGTCCTTTCATAGTTGATGCGAAAGTATATGCTCAGCTGGAACAATAACAAATTAAAAAGTATTTGGATAACCAAGAAACTAATTATCATACAACAAAGATTTTGACATATATCACTTCCTTCAGAGTTTCATTTGTTTTTTTAGATAATAGTTGAGCAAGATAATTTCTTGCTCAAGTATATTATACACGAATTCCATCAGCAAAGGATGATTGAATGAACACATTTAATACACATCTGCTTAAGCTCTAGTTATAACAATGGTGACTGAAAATTTTGCAATGCATAGTACAATAGGAAGAACTTTAACAATATGTGCTAACCTGTCGGGGACTAACTCAACTTGCGCTCAATATACTGAGTATCAAGAGACTTGGGCATGTACAACGAAAATCTACAACAGGAGAAATGAAAAAAAATTGGTGCATAAATAGATGCTAGTAAAATCATATTAAAACAACTAAGGTTCCTAAATTTTGCAGTATGAACTTGGTGAGCTAGTTGATTGTAAAGTATAGGATTGAATCTTACAGAGGTATACCAAGTCCTGTGCTCACCAGCATTTATTTGGTCCAGTATATTGTCAATCTCTGACTGGTATGGCATGTCCATGTGAGTCCTCTTGCATTTATCTTTCAGTTCATCTTGCTTCTTATGAAAAAGTTCTTTCATCTTGCTTGCTTTTAGTTGATCCAATCTCTGAACTTTAGCTTCGGCCTAGAAATTAACATATTATAAGTAAAAAGTCTGTTACCCTTTTAGCTTTTCAAGTAGATAGTAACAGTACCTTATTTTATGTTAAGCGTCAGGCTTCCAGGAGTTGATATTTTAGCTGCTGAGATTTATACTAATAGGGCCCAAAGCAGTAAATCATGGTTCATGGTGCACCATTAAACTGCTCAAAAATGTGCAATGACCTTTATGTCTACAGGTGTATAATGAGTTGATTTCTGTATACAAGAACTTCCTGAAAAACGATAACAAAAAAACATACTCTGTTAGCCATCAAATTGTACCTGGAAAAATGATAAGAAAAAACCCTCACTTGTTGATGCTGAACAAAGAGACCCCTAAGTCTTTAAATGTAGAGCAACACAAAAGAATGACACTTGCAAAAGTTAACCCTGTGCATCATAGCATGGTGTATACCTTGATTGAGTGACATTGGGATTTTGCCTATTTAAGAGAACTAAATCACAGGAAAAAATAGTTTAAACTTCTGTTTTCTTAATGTAGCTTTTAAGGTTTGTAAATCTCTAGAGATTTACAGTTCCAGGATTTGTACGTAAAAAACACCAGTCCTAATCAGTATACATGAGTTGCTAATTATGTATCAATCGATAAACCCAATTAGGAATTTTACAAACCTTAAAAGTAAAAAAAATGTGAACACAGAAAACATTCATGATATACAATCTTAATGATGCATTACCAAAAAAGTATAATGAGTCATAAAGAAATATAGATGCATTTTAATGATCCTAATGTTCAGTTGTAAAGCAGCCAAACCTTGGTGCTTTCCACCGGTAGCTGGTAACAATAGCAATAACTATAAAGAAATAGAAATGCCTATATGCAGTAAGGAAGGGACATCTGTTAACCCACGGAGACAATTACACCTGCAAAAATAGAATGAAAGAGCGAAAGAAATATAAAGAATGAGTTAGCACACATATATAGTGGGAAATCTCCAAGCTATGAATCGAATAATGGAGCATGGAGTCATAGAGTTAAGATTCTAAAGAACAATTCACTAAGCTTAAGAGCAGCCATTGTACCTTAATAAGGTCTCAAAGACTTGCTAAATACAGCTCTACCCTATCACTCCTTAGTTTTGCACAGGTGATGGCCACTAAGCTGTGAATCGTTTCTCAGCAGAAAAATGGAAACTCAAATTGTTAAAGTATTTCCTTTAATTCCAACTGTATTGTTTTTTATAAACTAATTTCATTCCCGTCCCGATGCATTTTTGATTTGGTGCCGCGCGGCTTCGCCTTGAAAGATTGATGCCGTAGCCGTAGGAAGAGTTTGTCTTAGTAGTAGTGCAGGAACAACAATTGTCGTCGAAGTAGCGGTTTTGTAGTGCCCAACTTCATCATCACATACACTTAATATAACACCCGACGCCATTAGCAACTTGCCCATCTTGGATCGAGTTGATTGCATAAGCTGTGGATGCTTTACAGATCCACGGACACAAACGCAATATATGGAAACTTAAATTCTAATGAAATGAAAAACTATTATTGGTTGTTATCCTAGAGAAGACCTTTAACGTATGAGGTACTCTCTAAGCTGGTTGCATTACTTAATGTGAACAGAGAACACATAATCTCATCCCCACCAGTTTTTATATTGTTCTTTGCAATTGCATCTTCATGTCGAGGGATTTCCATATGCAGCAAACATGAGGAACATGACATCAATTCCATCCCAGTGTACCATTTCCAGCCGCATCATACACTCACCCAAATCAAAATCTCAAAAATGGGAAATGAAGAAATGCACAAAATCCAAAGAGGAAAAGTGTACTTACTGGATCAGGGGTTTTACTCGGCATCTGTCTCAACACCATGCCTTTCATTTATGGTTGTCATAAGTAATCATATATTTTCAGCTTAGTACTGTGCTTTACCCTGAAGCTAAACCTCAGTAGTCAGTAGTAATCTACAATCATAGCCATAAATAATTTAAAAGAGAGACGTAAATTTCTCAAATAAATGAATTGCAAACTAAATTCACACGGTTGATCCAATCCCAAAGATGACCATGACCATATTAAGCGAAACGATAACTTGCACAGTTGACTCTAGAAACCAATACACAAAGAAAAACACAAAAATTATGATCTAAATGCTTAAGAAGTATGAAGTAGGGTCCTGTCATGAAACATGATTCTTGCAATAACTTCAGTAACGAATACAAATCTATAATTAGAGAATGAAAAGACAAAGCTCTTGCTACTACAACACTGCTGCAAATATCGAAACCTCTAATAAACATAGAAGGCACTGTAACTTTCACCACTTCTTGCGGAACGTGTGCCACAAATGGTAAGTTGCTCCTGAAACACGTATGTAATGTAAACTTCAATACGACATAAAATTGAGCCTCGTAGAAAATAAACATTTCATCACAAAGTTAAAATGAAAGTCATTTAAAACATAAAATAAAAAGGATCTGATAGAGCAACATACCTGGTTTGTCCATTAATCAACGCCCCAGTGGAACATGATACTCAATGTTGCCCTGTCAATATCTTGCAGATTTTATTTCCAAATCCTGCTTCCGATGCAATACTTAGCATAAATTGCAAAACCTTGCTTACAAAATTCCTCCTGAGGAAGCTCAAGTAACCTTGCAGGCCCTAACATTATTCAAAATAAATGCGTGAAATGCCAACATTTTGCCAATGCCTTGTTTAATTCGCACAGATTAGAAGCTTTTGTGCACTCCCAGTTGAATCTGATTTATAACCACCACTTTTAAGCACCAGCCTACACAATCAAAACAAAGTACACCTTGCTGTGATCACAAAGTCTTACATAACTATCATATTACAACTACTGAATCACATCTAACTGGTATCTATGTCAAGAAATCATGTATCTATGATTGGACCAACAACTTCACTAATTGTGGAATCATATTTGTGTGAACTGCCATATTTGTTCATCACATATACTGCACCATTGTGAAATCAAAGAATGACTATACACTCAAACAAAGATACAAAAAAGGAGAACAGGGATAAAAGAAAAGGATTAGGTTTACCAATAGATTGTATTTGTCAACAGGGCTAAGCAATGCAGCTGTGGTCAACTTGAGAGAATGATACAGATGTCACCAATGTCCCAAAATGGTTATAAAAATGAATGACAACTATAAGGATTAGTTAAAAGTTCTAACTCACCAAAGAATTCCAATGCTCCCAATGTTCTTGGTTGTATTGATTGCTAGGAGACCTTATTAATCTGCCAAGAACAACCGCAATAACTGAACCACAGAACCCATGGCAACACCTAATAGAACTATTGGTTACAGCAACAACTTTTGGTGAAGAACTGATGGTTCAGGCATTATTACAAACACTTGATATTCGTTCTATGGGCTGGTGATGGAGATAACTCTGTCACATATGTTTCTTTGCTCAAACTTAGCAGAATCGATTTGGATTGAAACCTAATCTTCCCAAGCATACCAAGAATCATATTACTCACTAATCTGACAAAAACCCATCTCAAACATTTACCAAATCAACCCAATATGTGTTTGTGACGATAGTTTAGTCAATTATACTGCACAAAGTTATGAGAGAACTTACAGACAGAGAAGATTGGTGAGAGAATTTACAATATAATGAGTGAGGAGATTCATTAATTTCTGGGTAGAAACACCAAATAAGATGAGTGCTTTTTGTCCGATAGATTGTTCAATGCCATAGATTGAGCAAAACCCTAAATCCCCTAATGGAAAATCCAAAATTATGATTTATACAGAACATAAATCAGACATGGAAATCCAAAAAACTAACACCAGCCCATGAAAGTAATAGACAAATACTATCAAAAATTGGATAAAAGGATGAAACTTACCTTCATTTTTCCTTTCTTGGCTTGTAATTTCTTTGCCTTCTTTTCTCCTATTTACAGAAACCAAATCAAAATTCAAAAATTTTAAACAAATTTATTAGAAATAGAGAGGAAACATTAATAATCAACGGGGGTTTTCTTACTTCTGATATCGAATTCGTATAGGTTTTTCCTTCGGGATAAATTGTTCTTCTTCGACATCTTCAGAATTTCTTTTCTGCTCTGTATTTCCGCAGCACAAAAATTTTATGTTCGAAAAGACTAAACCCTAGATTTTGTTCGAGGTTTAGGGCTTATCTGAGTTTGCGATGAAAAGGGAAGAAGAAGTCTTGGGAAGTTGGGAACTAATTTTTCCCGGGAGTTTTCTGTTAGGTTTAGATGCTAACAAGTAAAATTCAGTTAAGTAAATTATTACTAATTTTGTTAGATTTTATTCTTTACCAACTAACGCTATTAGTAAAATTCAGTTAAGTAGCTGGTGTACACCAAGTGTAACAAATTAATAAGCTTTAGACTTCAACGTAAGTATTGTGTATCCACCTTCTAGGTTTAGTCTGCAGCAGATATCAATGGTTTTAGGTTTGGGGCTAATCTAAGTTTGCGATAAAAAAAGAAGAAGAAGTCTTGGGAACTAACTTTCTTCGGGAGTTTTCGGTTAGGTTTAGATGTTAATAGAAGCATTTTCTACCTATTAACGGTGTTAGTAACGTCCAGTTAAGTAGCTGGTGTAAACCAAGCGTAACAAATTAATAAGCTTTAGACTTGAGCGGAAGTATTGTGTACCCACCTTTTCTTTCATGGTGTTACAAACGTCCGGTTAAATACCGTGTGTAAACGAATTGTTATCCAAGTTTTAATGTCTAGACCAACAGAGTCCCACCAAGTGTCCTCACAAGGTTTACTAATGTTCTAAGCTCTTTTCTCATTAACTCTTAGAGGGGTGTCACGCTCACCGCACGACGTGGGGCTCATATGACTTAGGATTATAAAGGTTTTGATAAATTGGCTTCTCATGATTTTTTATAGTAGACTAGATATCACCGAGGACTTATGAACCCGACTCAACCTCTCATTATAGTCTTAAATGTATATACAATTATATTCTAGATATATCCAATTCCAATCATCGTTACTTAAAACCGAAATAGATTAATTAAAAGAATAGATTGCGCCATGTTTGCAACTATAAATTAGTTTACTTTAGTACGTAATGGCGACAAGATGAGAAAGCAACAAATTAGGTGATATTTTTTTACATAACATATCTGAATATAATTAGAGAATGATAAAGAACAAAAGTGCTCAAATTGGGTCAGCTCTTTTAGGGATTAGTATATAAATCTTGTATGTGAATCTTTCTACAAAATTTTAATAATTAAAATTTCTGAAGCTTGTGTTTTTGGTTTTACATGTATCTAAGTCTATCTTTTTGTATATATGATTTTCTCTATACACTTCACCATGTAAGGCATTGTTCAAATTTTCATTATACCCCGTCCCCCCGATTACTGGATGAAACAAACCCAAGACAGTGAAAGGCTACTTCCCGTCTTTACTTCAAGAGGCTTGCTTGCTGGATCCCGTCAACTTCTATCAATCAGTAATATAAGATAATCTGGAGCTAGCAACTAACATGTTTTTTTATTCTTCTTCAACTTTGACTTTTTCCATCGCTCCTTGTTCCCAAGCATCCCAAATTCACTCAACTAAAAAAGTTCCTCCAGTCTTAATATGAAATGACCGAGCAAGTCAGCAAGCTCCTTAATATTAAATGTATAAGGTGAAAATGCGGGGATCTAACAACCACACCCAACAATTCGTTTGGAAATCTGAGAGGACTTACTCCAATATACTTTCTAGAGAATCAACTAGACAGTCAGACTTAATTTAGAGAAAAGTATATCAAAGAGTTTAATATCTCTGTTTCATAATGGAATCAGCAAATCAAACATATAGAAATCCGCGAGCCTGATTATTATGTGAAACAACTTGAACGGTACCAAAGACCAGTGTTCAAGTGTCAATCAATTTAAATCAACAACCAAAAGTTGGATTATCTAATTGATTGATCTTAACGCACAACCTGTGATATTTCAATTATATAACAAAATATAATACGGAAAAGAAATAACACAGACAACAGAAGTTTTGTTAACGAGGAAACCGCTAATGCAGAAAAACCCAGGGACCTAGTCCAGATTTGAACACCACACTGTATTAAGCCGCTACAAACACTAGCCTACTATCAACGAACTTCGGACTGGACTGTAGTTGAACTCTAATCAATCTCACGCTGATTCAAGGTACAATTGCGTTCCTTACATCTCTGATCCCAACAGGATACTACTAAGGGTGCACAGGAACCGAGCCGGACCGACGGACTGTCCCGGAATCGGTGTAACCGTACCTGTTTTTGTACCGAACCGAGGAAGGGGGTACAGGTACCGGTCCAAAAATAGGAACCGGCCTCTGGGAGGTACATGTACACGGTCCAATACAAGTCCCGTGTAGTCCCGGGCCGAATGTACCGAGTAGTAATAGTCGTTAGATTTAGAGGTAATAAATCAATAATAGCCATTAGATTAAGGGGTGGTTTATAATAGAAAGATAGGGCTAGGGTTTCTCATTTTCGTTCTTTTTTTTGGAAAAATGACAGAACCAAAACCTCCACCACCCAACTTCTGTGAGAAGTTTTTCATAACAGTCTGTAATTCTCTGTATGTAAATGGCACTAAAGTACCATCCCTCGTCTTTGCTGTATTAGATTAATTGTAAAGCTTAGCATCTCAAATAACTGATTTGAAGTAGATTAAATCTTAAATGCTTACAACGGAGTTCCTCTTTTAGTCCCCGAACCAGCAGTTTGCATAAGTAGATGATGATAGTGAAGAGTATAACCGCGGCAGCAGCTAGTGAAACAACCAGGACTAGAGGGAAGGAAGGCTTGTGTATCCCTGTACAGAAGGAGGACCCTTCCTCTTAGCTTCGCTCAAATGGAATTTTGAACTTATTGAATACTTCAGTAAAGTAGGAAAACATAAAAATATCAAATATACTTACGCCGTGTGGTTGAATTTTGTGGTAGAGCTGGAGGTTGAGGTTCAAAAGGAAGCGAAAGAGAAAGTGCCGATTGGTACCGGTACCGAATGGTACCGGAACCGAGGTACAAGGTACAGGTACCGGTCCAAAATTTTGGAACCGAGGCTAGGGAGGTACAAGTACTCGGCCATGGCAAGAACCGAGCCGAACCGTACCGTGTGCACCCTTAGATACTACGCACTTGATTCCCTTAGATGATCTCACCCACAACCAAGAGTTGCTACGACCCAAAGTCGGAGACTTGATAAACAAATCTGTCTCACACAGAAAAGTCTATAGATTGAATAAATATGTCTCCCACAGAAATATCCAAGAGTTTTTGTTTCGTCTTTTGATAAATCAAGGTAAACAGGAACCAATTGATAAACCGGTCTTATATTCCCAAAGAACAGCCTAGTATTATCAATCATCTCACAATAATCTAAATCGTATGATGGAGAAACTAGATATTGTGGAATCACAAACGATGAGACGAAGGTGTTTGTGATTACTTTTTATCTTGCCTATCGGAGATTAAATCTCGAGCAAATCTTAGAGAAGATAGTACTCAAACGATAGAATTGGGCAAGATCAGAACACGCAACTACAAAGAAAATAGTTGGGTCTAGCTTCACAATCCCAATGAAGTCTTTGAAGTCGTTAACCTACAGGGTCTCGATAGAAACCTAATGTTAAAGGAGAATCGACTCTAGTTGATGCAACTAGTAACACACAGGAGGTGTGGGGATTAGGTTTCCCAGTTGCTAGAGTTCTCCTTTTGTTTATGGGTAAAAATCGTTTCTGCCGATTTTGGTAAGTTCGGTAGGTGAGTGAGAAACTGGTTCAAACCCTAAACAAATGTGTTGCACGTGAGCACTTTATAGATTCGAGAGATCAATCTGTACAAGTCCGGCCTAAACCAAGAAATGGCCGTTCCAGACTTGCTTCGGTCACAAAGTGGAGGAGAAGGGTTGATTTGGGGAAGGAAGCAAAGAAAGGTGTTGAGACCAGAATAGTTCTGGGAGAGTAGTATCTCGACTTGTATCAGAAAGTGAAAGCTTAGGAAGCTTGCAAGAGATGAAAGCTTTTTGGAGAGCTTGCAAAGTTGCCTTTTCTGAGAGTGTAGTCTTTTTTTTTTTTTCTGACCGAGACTTGTTGTCTGGTAGAAATAGGTAAGACCTATTTATACAAGTCGAGATTGAAACGTACCCTGGCCTCATGAAGGAAGAGAGTAAAGGGTGAAATAATGGGAGGAGGTGGTAACCGCATGGCGTTAATGGGTGAAAACGTTTTCACCATTATTTCCTCTTTTATTTGACCGCTTTATTCCTTTTCACGCTTTCTTAATGTGAGCGTAGTGTACGCCGCATCTTTGTGACCGCAAAACCAAAACCCTAGAAAGCATCCCCGGTTTGTGTTGACGTCTCGAGTGTTGGTTGCATCTTGAGTGCAAGTGGTGCTTGCTAGGGCGCATGTGGCATGTGCCAATGGCATGTGCGGAATGCCTTTGTTGCGAGTTGCACCTCGAGCGCAAGTGGCAATGCCAGAGTGCTAGTGGCGTGTGTGGCATGTGCCAATGGCGTGTGTGGAACGCCTTGGTGGTAGGTTGCACGGTTTGCAAGTTAGGCTACCAGCGTGTGTGTTTGGCATGTGCCAATGGCATGCGTGGCCGTTAGGGCCGTGGCCTTGGTGGTAGGTTGCACGATTTGCAGGTTAGGCTACCAGCGTGTGTGTTTGGCATGTGCCAATGGCACGTACGGCCATGTTGACCTAGTTGCAAGTCTTGCAAACCTAGGGCGCTATATTTGGCGCGTGCTAATGGCATAGCGACTTGGAAATATGGCTTGCGGTACGTGTTGGCATGTGCCAATGGCACGTACGGCCATGTTGACCTAGTTGCAAGTCTCGCAAGCCTAGGGCGCTATATTTGGCGCGTGCTAATGGCATAGCGACTTGGAAATATGGCTTGCGGTACGTGTTGGCATGTGTGAATGGCACGTACGGCCATGTTGACCTACTTGCAAGACTTGCAAGTCTTGCAAGCCTATGGGCGCTATATTTGGCATGTGCCAATGGCATAGTCTTGCAAGCTTGGAAATATGGCTTGCAATGGCATAGCGACGTGTTGGCATGTGCCAATGGCACGTACGGCCATGTTGACCTAGTTGCAAGTCTTGCAAGCCTAGGGCGCTATATTTGGCATGTGCCAATGGCATAGCGACTTGGAAATATGGCTTGTGGTACGTGTTGGCATGTGCCAATGGCACGTACGGCCATGTTGACCTAGTTGCAAGTCTTGCAAGCCTAGGGCGCTATATTTGGCGTGTGCCAATGGCATAGCGGCTTGGAAATATGGCTTGTGGTACGTGTTGGCATGTGCCAATGGCACGTACGGCCATGTTGACCTAGTTGCAAGTCTTGCAAGCCTAGGGCGCTATATTTGGCGTGTGCCAATGGCATAGCGGCTTGGAAATATGGCTTACGTGTTGGCATGTGCCAATGGCACGTACGGCCATGTTGACCTGTTGCAAGTCTTGCAAGCCTAGGGCGCTATATTTGGCTGTGCCAATATAGCGCTTGGAAATATGGTGCGACGTGTTGGCATGTGCCAATGGCACGTACGGCCATGTTGACCTAGTTGCAAGTCTTGCAAGCCTAGGGCGCTATATTTGGCGTGTGCCAATGGCATAGCGGCTTGGAAATATGGCTTGCGGTACGTGTTGGCATGTGCCAATGGCACGTACGGCCATGTTGACCTAGTTGCAAGTCTTGCAAGCCTAGGGCGCTATATTTGGCGTGTGCCAATGGCATAGCGGCTTGGAAATATGGCTTTGGTACGTGTTGGCATGTGCCAATGGCACGTACGGCCATGTTGACCTAGTTGCAAGTCTTGCAAGCCTAGGGCGCTATATTTGGCGTGTGCGGCTTGGAAATATGGCAGACGTGTTGGCATGTGCCAATGGCACGTACGGCCATGTTGACCTTGCAAGTCTTGCAAGCCTAGGGGCAATGGCATAGCGGCTTGGAAATATGGTTTTTTGCCATGGTGCGTTGACCCTAGTTGTGCGGCTTGGTTTGGCATTGTTGCCATGGTGCGCGGTGTGCGGCTTGGTTTGGCATTGTTGCCATGGTGCGCAGACATGCGGCTTGATTTGGCATTGTTGCCATGGTGCTAGTGTGCGGCTTGATTTGGCATTGTTGCCATGGTGCTGAAAGATGCGGCTTGGTTTTGGAATTAGGGTTCTGTGTTGAAAACCCTAATTTGGTATTTTGAAAAAATACCCCTATTAATTATTTACACCTGAGTTAAATGCTCTTAGTTAATGTGTTGCGGGTAACACTAGGTCATGGGTTTTACGATTTTACCCCTTGTTTAAAAACCACCATCAACACCTTTATATAGTTTTCAAATCAGGGTTTGCAATCCAAGTTACCTTGGTAACAAAGCATTGAATGTTCACCGTAAGATGAAAAACCTGATTCAACCAAGCTAATAGCTTTCAACCGTTATATCGAACTTAGCTTGTCACACACAAATGAAATGTACCCTCATTTAGGTTTATGTAACCGTACCCAACTGTGTACACCATGTTGGTTAACCGAAGTTAGCCATATGATTACTCTCATATCAACCTTATTCATCTTAACCATAACTAGTTCAAATGACTCAAATAAAACTAGTTAAAGAGCCGTTCAATTGTTATATTCTCAAAGAAGTATACAAGAACACAATTGAAGCAAAATAGGTTTGATTCACTCGAATCAATACATGAACATTATAGCCACGGTTTGCAAAGATTGCATTCCTTAATTTATAAATGTTTAAGTTCATGTACACAGCCGATTTTAGAAAGTAACCAACTCAAGTATGCAAACGTGTACGCATACTTAAGTAGACGGACCGAGTTTGGTTACGCTAGTACGCGTACGGGTGCGCATACCAATTTACATTCCAAACTCCAGTAGAAATTCACGAACGTGAGACTTCCGCCAGTATGCGTACATGTACGCATACTTGCCCAGACATCCAACAACCGCCAGTACGCGTACGGGTACGCATACTTCAGGTTCCCGGTTTTGGACTTATACACAAATGTGATAACACACTATGTTTATATCCAAACATGGTTACATGATTCTAAACTCTTAATTTCAATCATTGAAACTTTCTTAGAGGATGACAATAGCCGTTTTCACACACTATTAGCATCAAAGCAATTTTCAAGATATTGAAATAATCATAACGAAACATTCCAAGTTTACACCAAATAATTGTATCACACAAACCATGTAAGATGTTACTCGGAAATTTTCACATGATATAAGATGAACTTGGTCGAAGCGAAAGCTTGCCAACACATATTTCGAGAAATATGTAAGCGAGATAAACTCAGCTCGAAATCTCAAATGTGTATGTAGAAAACTATATCGTAATACGACTTATGTCTCAATATAGGAGATAGAGTAGAAATAGACTTTCCAAGTGATATATGAGTTTCAGTCTCCACATACCTTTTGTTGATGAAGTTCCACAAGCTCCCCTTAGTAGTTCTTCGTCTTCAAATGATGAACGCCGTGAAGTCTAAGCTCAACTACACAATCTATGTCCTAGTCCTAGACATCTATAAATAGGCTAGAAATCAAAACTTATAGTTTTGATCACTAACATTGACAAACATGCTTTAGATAGCAACGCATGCGAGTTCGACCGAGCAGTGCTATAACAATCTCCCCCTTTGTCAATTTTAGTGACAAAACTATCAATACATATGGATTGCAAAATAAATAAAACTTTGTAGCTTATCATCCAACTGCTTGATCTCCTTGGCATCTTCAACACGACTCGAAATCTTCGTCACTTCCAAGTACTTCATGATTCTAAACGTGTTCAACTCAGCATCATAATTGTTGAAGATCCATAGCGATAACAACGAGAAAACAAGTGCTCTCGATCATTGTTATATAGTTGTTAATACCCAAAAATCGCTCCCAGGAAAAACAATGTACTGTGGAGTACTTTCTTTAAGTTCGAAAATCAAAATCATATAAAACGAGCCTAAACCAAGATATAAGCCGTTCACGTTTTGCTTCAGTTACAAAGAGGAAATGGGTTGATCTTAAGGGATGGAAAGCAAAGAAAGTTTGAGGAAATCTGTGATGATTGAATTGGGGGTGTGAGGTTATTGAACTATGGAAGAAGAAGAGCTTGGGAATGATAAGCTTGTCCTCTTCTGAATAGACAAGATAGTGTATTTATAGTTGTAGGGAACACTTATTGTTTCCTCATAAGTAGTTGAGGTTGTGGAGAGATGGAGATGGAGATAGTGGGATAATGGTGTAGTTATGCCCATTATGTTTGGGAAGTTTCCGGAAACCCGTAAACCATCATTCCTTTACTTAGCCACTTCTTTTAACCGCTCTCAACCGTTGCTACTACTTGTAACTTCCTTATCATGGGATGTTTCCATGATGCACGTTGTTGTAAACCACCAGACCAATACCCATAAGTAATTCCCCCATGTAACGTGTTTTGATTTCTCGTAGGAATTAGTAGAGTCATGGACTTGTTTCTAGTGTTGTCTAGACTATCACGGTTCTTGACTGAGTAATAACCTAAGCTAGCCAGACTTTGTCGAAGTGGCATAGCTTGAAGAGACAACTCGACTCCAAGGTTACGTGTGACTAATAATGAGTTAGCCATAATAATACACGTAGATAGCATAATACACCAAGCTAGTCAGGTCGGCGCGACCTAGTCGATAGCCAGCCGAGTCGGCACATACATATGTGCTAGGCTTGGAGCAACGTAGTCGCAGCCATATGGCTAGGATAGGCCAAGCTAGAACGGCTAGCAAGGAGGTCGCGATTAGTTAGATACTAGGCTAGACCAAACTAGGAGGCAAGGAGACCGTAACATGGGTATGCCATGCTATGCTGGCTAGCAAGAAAGCTAGGCTAGCTAACAAAAGAACCGCGACTAGTTAGGGCCTTGGCCAACTATCAAGCAAGCTAGGATGGCTAGCAAAGAAACCACGGTTAGTTGGGGACTTGGCCAACTAACAAGGAAGCCGTGGTTGCGTGGTGAAGTGGTGGCTAGGCCGGCAGCCGTGGGCCATGCCGAACCAAGAGATAGGCGTGACTGCTAGCTTGGCCAGGAGACTAGGACGTTGAGGCCACGGTCATGGCTTGGACAAGGTGGCTGACAAAGCTAGGTGGCCAGCTAGGCAAGGCAGCCGGTTAGTTAGGTTAGGGACAAGATGGTCGTGGGCCAGGCCAAACCGGGAGATAGAGAGGTCATGGCCTGACTAGCTAGTTGGCTAGCTAGGAAGCTAGGCTAGGCCAGACTAGGAGTCAAGGAGGTCGTGGTCAGGCCTGAAGATAGGGAGGTTGTAGCCTGATTATCTAGTTAGCTAGCTATGAATACAAGGAGGCCGTGGCCTGATTAGCTAGTTGGATAGCTAGGAATTTGGTGGCCACGGCCTGGCTAGCTAGTTGGATAGCTAGGAAATTGGTGTACGTGGCTAGGTATTATTGGTCTTGCAAGTGAGCGTAATGATTGCGCGTTACAGAGTTGCAGGCCAAGTCAGTGTGCAGCCAGAATGGCGCAACACTGCGTAGACTGTCAAATGCTAAAGATGGAATAACCCCGCAGGGCCAGTGAAGCGTAAAGGTGGCGCTACATTGTAAATACATTTGGCTAAGTAATGAAGCTTATTGGCCGACCGAATGAATCTTCATCGAGGGATTGGCAAGACGAGGCCAAAGTTGACAGATGCAACATGCGATGTTGGCATTGATGCATATCCGTGGAATTGAGTTGGCCCAAACTCAAGGATGATGCAAGAGTGAAGAATAAACTAAGAGTTGGTCTATGGAATTAGTTCAAGGCTGTCCAAAGCTTGAACAATGCAAACAATCTAGTAATGCAAGTGTGGCATTACTATTGTCAAGCAAATTGGCTAAGTGAAGCATATGACGCATGAGCAACCAGAATGAGCTTAAGGAGCTGGCCTCGATGATTGAAGCATAAGGATTTTCCGTGCATTAACTTAAAGTGATGATAAGCATGCAGGGCGAAGATGTTTGAGCGTTGGAGCGAGGCAGAATTCAGTAAAGCACAAGAGTGGTGCAATACGGCTCAAGTGACGGTTAGGAGTTGGCTACGGGTTTCACAAGCATGCCAATGACGCGAGACAAATAAGAATGGTTATAAAGAGAGTTTATAACCATGTGGGAGTATTCATAACCACCAAGAACAGATGTGGCATCATTTGGCTTGATAACACAAAAAGTGATAGTTGAAAAGCAAGCTGGCGGTTATGGAAACTACCTGATGGGACACATGGATGTTCCATGCGTTTGCAAGTGTTGTGCACGGTTTTGGATAGTTAATCTACTGTATAAATAGTCCTAAGGAGTGGGAAAAATCAGTAGGCTTACATAGGAGAGAGTTCATATGTTTTGAGAGAGTTAGGCATTCACCAAGAGGGTGAATGGCCTGTTTTGGTCCATGTGATGGACGAGTTTTGTAATCTTACTTTAGTGCAATAAAATGAGTTTGTTGCAGTATATCATTATGTTCATTGTGTTGCTGGTTTGTGTGAGAATTGATTAAGTACATGGCAGAACCTCTTATGCTTATGGGGGCATGAAGAGTTATAGAGAAAGAAGAAAAGACTTTCGTTATGCAATGCCTTATGAGTGAAGGCAGATGCGTACTTTGATGTGAGTATGCAAGGCTGAATGATTTTGGGTGAAGTTGATTCACTGAACCAAAATCATTGTCGGTCATGTCCCATGAAAATTTTAGGCGATTAAATGGGCATGTGACAAATAGGGTATCGTAGTTGTGTTAGGGACACGATTTTGATTTTTCTCTCTTTTACTCAAGTTAATGTCATTTGTTTGTCAAATTCAATGAAGAATTGTTTGGGTTTCACTAGTATGGAGACTAGAAGAAGTTCGTCTTGCGTGGAAAGATCAACTGGAATTAACTTTGAAGCTTGAAGTAGCAACAAGCCATGAAAGTTTATGACAAAGATGTCAAAATTCATGCCCAAAGTGTTAGACGAATGTGCAAGAGTCATTGAAAACTGTGTTTTCAAGTGATGGCATGACAAAACTATGGAGTATGCTGACTTCTATGGAGCAAGTCAGGTGTTTTAAAGTCCATGTTTCTCACAAGTATGCAAAGATTACGCATTTGTAATGCATATCTTTGTGGTGTTATCAGTAGCGAGTACATTACAAGCAGTAATGGGAATTTTTCGGAAATTCCTGAACTCAAAGAAGTTGATGGCCTTTGCAGTGGCAAAGAAGATGAAAAACATGTCTATGCGATAGATTGAAGGTGTTTTCATCGTAGCCAGTTGATGGAAGATTATAGTTATCTCTCTCGAATGCATTTACCTTGGTGGTAATCCAAAGTCTGGGTGCGAACCAGCATTTTTGTGGCAATGTGATGCCATAAAAGAAGAATTGGATGGCCAAAAATCTCTCTGTGATTTTTGAAAAGATATTTGAATCTCTCCGAGATTTTTGCAGAGAGATTTGAATCTCTCCGTGATTTTTGCAAAGAGATTTGAATCTCTCCGAGATTTTTTGCGGAAGGCCCAAAATCTCTTCGTGATTTTTGTAGAGAGATTTGAATCTCTCTGAAGATTTTCTTAACGGATCTGTATCTCTCCGTGGTCAGCTGGAACTCGTCCTGGAGAGAGAGAGAAAATGCTTTGTATGCCCGATTAATGTCTCTGCGAGACTTTGGCTCACTTGTCTTTGACCAGCATATCTTGCAGAGATGTGCTAGGAATCAATTGCGTGTCCATATGATGAGCCAACAAGACCAGTGTATCTCGAAAGGATGTTCTAGGAGTTTGTCGAAAAGGCTCAGAGGTAGAATAACCAGCGTATCTCGCGGGGATGTCCTAGGAGTTATCCGGAAACCTCAGTAAGTCGAGTCAGAGCCTAGAGCAGACATGACCAGTGTATCTCGCGATGATGTACTAGGAATCAGTCTTTGATCTCAAATAGGGTGAGTCGTTCTTACATGAGATATGCAAATCTCCGCTATGGGTCATAAGTCCGACGGGGACGTATTTACGCATCTACAGAGCCTACATGACCAGTAGCATCTCGTTGAGGACGTATACTAGGAATCGTGGCATCACAATCAGCTGCGTCTCGCGAAGACATGCTGTAATTGTGGCTGTTCTGGTTCATAAGTCTGCCGGGGACGTTTTACGCTCTACGAAACCTACGTGACCAGTGGTATCTCGTTGAGGATGTGCGCTAGGAGTCACGACATCACGACAAGTAGTGTCTCGCAGGGACGTATACTAGAATCGTGGCTAAGAATGCCTTGAGGGCCAAGGGCTTAATCTCTCTCGTGAGAGTTGAATTTTGCCTACGGTCTTGAGATGGCGCTTTTGCCACTTATCCAAATTTCATCATCTACAATACCTAAACGACCATGGGACTTTTTCGGTCCCCAAGTGCAACCATCATTGAAATAATCCTACATCATCATTGCATCCGCTTCGACACGATTTCTATTGATTGATTCTCTCTTCGTCACTTGCGTTGGAACGAGCTGATGCAAATTAAGAGTATTTTGCAGCATAAATTGATATATCATGAGAAGATTTTGATTTGTATCTTCTTCATCAGAATCATCGGCAAGACGAACCCCCAATTTGATTGACATATATCTTCTTAAAGACATGCTTCAATTAACAACAACAACGGAATAGCAATTAAATGGTGTCAAAGTGGACATCTAACAAAGTTAACACACGAATTCAACTATATAACAAAGTTTAATACCACCAACATTTGGAATTGAAGTCCAACAAAAGTGCAGCGTTTTATGACCATGATAATATCTATAACTTGTAAATTACCTAGATAATTAGACATACAATCTAAATTATCTCCTTTTCAATCATAACAATTCATATAACTTGTGAATTACCTAGAGAATTAGACATACAATATAAGTCCTGAAAATTACCAATCTTAAACAAATTAAAGTCTTCACAAAGTGGTAACTAATAGTACTTGGATTCAATTTATGTTATTCATCTCAAAATTATTGAAAATATTTTCAATTGAAATAAAAAAATTTAAGTTTCATTGGATTACCTTTGATTATTGAGATGATTAACCTCTTCAAAAATAACTTCAACTTTCAGTTAAGAGCTTCCTCAACAAACCCAGTAACAGAAAATGTGGAGCTCATGTTTATTTGGTTAGTTAGGGTTTTTGTGTGAGAAGCTTTGAAAAAAAAAACGGGGAAGAACATTTGAACTGGAATGAACTGTGTTCGTTTTTCCTGTAAGTTTAGACTAATTTTGGCAACGGACAACCATCAGCCGGTTCAATCGGGTTGTACTGGTCAAGATAAGAAGAATGGTTAATGATTAATCGTTTCTAATGAAACAGGTGATCTCTGACCATTATATGAAGAACTGTTGATTACTTACCGTTTTTTTTTTGCTTAGAACGGCTAACCATTAGCCCTCCCTGGATTTCTCTGGGGAAAAACGCAAGAGCCAGGCCCTTCCTAGGCTGAGGTGTAAAGGCGTTTGGGAAGTGGATGGACATGCCCATAAGACCGGTCTTAGATTTTGAAGAATTTTTGATCCGTTCCTTCGTTTTTGTGCTTAGATTTTTCCAAAATCTTTGAACTAATCTACTCCTAGATCTAATTTGTTGTTTTCTGTAAGCATTAATTTGTTTTGTTTCAGTTTTTTTTTTTTTCTGTTTTTGTAGTCGATGGTTGCAATTTTTTTTCTTCAGTTTTTCATTTTTTGTTTTCTTTCTTTTTCGGTTTCGTTCTGGATTGAGAGAGGAAGGAGAGTGAGAGAAGAAGAGAAATGAATGAGGAAGTACCGTTTCTTTTTTCTCCTAAACGTTTATGTTTTATTGAAAGCTATTTTGGTAAACTGACAATTTGGGTTTAGGCTTCTAAAACCCTAGAGTTATATTTTAAGTTGATAAGGGTATTTTACAATGGGTCTTATAGTAGGGGTGTTTAAAGATATACCCAGATTAATTGGGGTATACCTAATGAGACAAAACCCAAGACATTTTGAAGTAAAAGAAGCTACCCCTTAACCTTGTATTTTCTAAATGGCTAATATACCCTTGTTTAATTAACACTAAAAAATTTGATTAGGTTAATTAATTGAGTTTAAATTAAAATTTTGAAATTATGAATTCAGCAGATTAAACCTTTTATTTGTCTTATGAGTTCGATTTCGATCAAAAAAATTGGTTTTGAAAATGTGAAAGGTCGGCAAGGTCGAGGTTTGGATAAGGTGCCGACTAAGCTTCGCCGGCATGGTCGACGTTTGAATAAGGTGCCAACTAAGTATAGTCGACATGGTCCGCGGATGAAGAAGACGCCGACCTTTTTTAGGCCGGAAGGGTATTTGAATGAAGAATATGCTGACTATCTTGGGCCAGCAATCTTACGGTCGGCATGTAAATATTTCCTACAATGTCGGATATCATATAGTCGGCATGCACATAATTTATAACATTGTCGGCTGACCTATAGCCGACATGCTAATGATTTCAAACATTGTCGTCTGTTGAAAAGTCGGCAATGTAACCTTGCCGACCAGTAGTTATATCCAACAGAAAACAGAAGATGGAAAGATGTAATTCAATTTATTCATGCAATTTTGGTTACTACATTGATTGAAACATAAAATCTAACTCCTTGTCGACGGAAAAACGAATGCAGTTAGCATGTGCATCAAGCCTTTGAACCCCTAGGCGACCCTAGTGGACGAGTTATAGTCTCATGAGGGTTTACATAGATATCTACCCACAAAACCTACACTAAAACCATCAATCTTCGTTGGAGGAATCCCATTCATCTCCGGCCTGCATGAAGTCCGGGGCATACTCCGGGATTTTGGAGACCGAATGCTTCCCCCTTTTCCTCCAAGTAGCGCGCTTTGACAACTTCATGCTACAAAAACAAAACACAAACTTAATTTGTTAGTAGTGTTTAGTAGGAAGATCAAACAACATGGATCACGTAAAATAAACCACAAAAACACTTACAAATTGTTCAATGGACAAGTTGAAGTTGGTAGCGTTGAAAATCCGGGTTGGAGAGCTAAATAAGCAAGTATCACATTTTCGATGACTAGGTGCCTATCATGGACTTGTTGAACACTTCTTACATTAGGATTCCCAAACTCTTGCCTAAATTTGTTGTGTACCCTAGACCAGAATGTTACGGCATCCACCCTTACGGAGGACTCATGTCTAACTCGAGTTTCCGCGTACCAAGCTTTGGTGATTGCCAAATCTTCATTTGAATCAAATGATGCTATTGTTGTATGTAGAGAGCTATTGGGTAAGTTAGATGGATTGTATGATGATATGAGCTTAAGAGAGTATATGCAAATAGTTGTGTGTTGTTTTGTAGAGAGAAATAGTGTATTTATAGGATGGTGCCCAAATTGGTCGTTATGGTAGTCAATCAATGCAATTGTACTTGCAAAAATTTGAATTTTGAATTCGCCGGCGAGGTTTTTGTTTCCCCAATATGCCGACTAAGTTTGGCCGGCAGGGTCTTAATTTTGTTACCATGCCGACCTTATGATTATTTTAGGCATCAGGAGTTCATTTTCTTCCGTATAACCGTCGGAAAGGTATTTGGTCACTAGCGTGTCGACTATATCATATTTTATAACCATGCCGACCTTATGATGATTTTAGGCATTAGGAGAAGGTATTTTTTGCAACGCATAGTCGGCATGGTCGATAACATAATACCTTGCCGGCTGTAAAACAGCCGACTAGGTATTAATCTGCTTACCTTGCCGACTGATAGACACATTTTTGTGTCTGAATTGTCCTCAGTGTCTCTATTGTTAGTGCTTGATTTTGTACTTATTATGGTGTTTTTATGTTTGTGTAGGTGTTTTTGAAGAAATACACTTGTGTGGAAAAAGTTGCTCAAAAAGTGCTATTTGGACCCCCAAGAGAAAAGTACTAAAGGCACCCTCATTTTGGATAAGGGCACCCCTAAGGCGCCCCTCAAGGAAGCTACTATTCGCACCCCTACTCTGGATAGGGGGCTACCCATCTTCATCGTTCAAAATTTCAGTTTTGGCGGGAAATAATGGCCAGCAGAAGAACATATTTCTGGTTCGAGATTTGGGGATGATTTACCGAGACTCAAGGCTAGTTTGGTATTGCTATGAATTTTAGAAAAGCGCTTTTCTGTTGTGCTGTGCTGTGCGTTGATGTGAAAATAAATCTGCATGACGTTTGGTAAACTATAATTTAAAAAGCACTGTGCAATTAACAAACTGTAAATTCTGTTTGGTAAACTGGTATTTAAAAGTCTTTGGTGATGTAGTTAATGACGAAAATAGACATATTTCAAAAATTAGTTTTAATACAATTTTATTATAATAAATTATATTTCTAATTTTAATATATTTAATAAAATATAAGTAATATTTTTTTTATTTTTTTAATTGTTTTATTATTTAATTAAAATATTTATGATTATGGTTTGCTATGAAAATATTATTATTTAAAAAAAAATCAAAAAAAATATTTATTAAATTTTTTTTTCATTTTTCATTTTTCATTTTAATATTTATTAATTTTTTATTATTTTATATAATAATTTTAATTATTATTGTATTTATTATTTTAAATAGAAAATGAAAAAAATAGAGAAATAAAATATAATTATAATTATAATGTCAAATGTACAATATTTGAGGGTAAAACTTGTCTTTATAATAAATTAACAAGGTTAAAATAGAGAATCAGTTAAATCGAATTATGTGGGTCCACAACTTCTGCTTTTCCAGCTTTTAAAAGCTAGTGCTGAGTAGCTTTTAAAAGCAGGCCTAAAATGAAAGTGCTTTTCTCCAAAAGCACTTTGAAATTTTTTTACCAAACACAATTTTTGGTAAAAGTTTGTTACAAGTTTGTTACAAAGTGCTTTTGGTTGAAAAAAAGCAATCCCAAACGGGGCTTCAATCGCTGGGAATTGTTGGGATGATGTGACTGGTATTAACAGGCCTGGTATGGCTTATTTCGTCGGATAAATTTGGCTATATTCTCGGTAAGAAGAAGACAGAGAGCATGTGCACGAGAGGAGATGTTCACGGGATTGTACGTGTCGATGGGATTTTGAGTGAGGCAGAGCGTGTTTAACTTAATCTGGGACGTCTATCCAACAAGTTCAACTGATTTGGACAGCTACAGACGCGTGCAAGAGAAGAATAAGGAAATATTTCCTTAAAATGGCAGTGAAGAATATATCGAGTTATGGCGAGATTATATGGAGTTATGAGGGCTTATTCTCGGTCCAATTGAGTATTTAAGGGCTTATGGAGGAGAGTTTGGGGCGAGTTCAGAGCACCACAGAGCAGAAAAAAATCAAGTGCAAAGAACTGCCATTTCTGCTGCTGTTGAAGAACACGAAGAACATAAGACGCACAAGAGTCAGTCGTTCATGCTACAGTGGAAACGACTGCCAAGCGTGGGTCGCAGAGCTAAAGAACAACAACAGTTCATCATTATCGTTTTCTGTAACAACTGGTTTGTAACAAATATAAGTGTTACAAACCCGGTTTTTATTGTTTTTCTCCCATTTCATCATTTGTGAACCATTTTTGAGCAATGAAATCAACTTTTGAGCGTGTTTCCAACATGATGAGCTAAACCCATCCTCTGGGGCGACGGAGGAAGCCAAATTTCACGAATGTGGTAATTCTATTAATTCTTTTTATGACTAATTGCACAATTATTTAATCGAATTATGATTTTCATTGAATGGTTGTGATTACAATTGATGGGTCATACTTAGCTTAGATGTTTTGATGTCCCATGCTTTAGTTTTACATCCATTACTTTCAAAATCTACCTTAGGCAATGAATTAGAGTCAATGAAAGTTTATCACATGAGCTATTAATGTTTAGAATTGATATTTGAACCACATGAGTGCAAAAGTTGGTGAAATCCTAGCTCCAACGTCTCCATAATTTTCACAACATTTTGTATTTTGAGTTTGTTATATTGTTACTTTAAAAATTAAGTCTAAAAATCTGCTTTCACAAGTCTCAACGAACCTTTTACTACAACATCATTGAAAATAACCATCAATTTTTGGCGCCGCCGACGTGGACTTGTCTTTAGGCTAGAGTTTTTAGATTTTTTTTTTCTCTTTTTTTCTCTTTTATTTGTTTTTGTTCTTCTTTACGTTTTTGGGTTTCTGTCTTTTCCTTACAGATTTTGGAATTTGGAGCGAAAGAAAATTTTGCCAAAGCTTTTGGTGAATACTTAAAGACTTGGAGTAAAAGGCAAAGCGAAAGGAGAAGATTTTTTTTTTTTTATAAAAAAAAAAGAGAGATTTTTAGATATTTTTTTTTTTAGACTTTCCTTTTCTTTTGCACTTTATTTTTGGACTTTGGACTTTAAACTTTGGGAAATTATTTTTAAACCCTACGGAAGGGTAGTTTAAATATAAACTGTGTGCAGAGAAGGACGGCGATTACGATATCGCCTCGGCCCCTTGGGTTCGTACATGACATAAGAGTCGTGGCCCGAGTCGACTACAACGGTTCATCCCCCGTCTGGAATGGGAGGTAAGTTTGTCGAAACACTCGTGAATCCCCTGTCAGCGAGTTACTGTATTCCTTCGTTTGCATATATGATGAGGAATTGAAAACGACTGCTTTAATTTCCTAGTAAAGGGCAAGGACTAGCCATACAAGATAAGGGTTCGGATTTCATCACCGTTCTCTTCTTGCCCGCCTTAGGAAAACAATACTTAACGCGAACCTAAGCTTTAAAATTTGGAATAGAACGAAACCGATATGGTAACGAGCTTAATAGAAAGTCATTCGAAAAATATTGGTTACTCTTTTAAGCATACTTCGAAGTTCATGATGGTTTTTGTGAGTTGAATGCGTGACTGCGCCGCCTTGTAATGCCGGTGAGGCCTTGGCTATCAAAGCTCCACGCAGCTTCCCTCGCCTCTATTCAACTTACTTCAACTCGGATTGATTCCAGAGAGGTTTGCTCAGATTGTAACGAGTTCCTTTTCGAAAGATTAGAAGCTGGTCTAGAAACAATCTAAGTGGAGCCATCATGCTTTTTGTTTGCTAGAAATCATTAGGTTTGCTGTGGTGGAGTCAGCCTTGTTTGTGTTTGCATAGAACTTCCTTTCCTTTTTAGGATTTTTCTTTTTCTTTTGTTTTTATAGTGTATGCCCGAGGTTATTAGAGAGCGGTCTTGGAAAAGAGACAATCTAGGTCGATTGATTAGTGAAAAACCTAGTAATTCTTCTTGTGGAAGCGGGGAGCTCGACGACTCTTCTTTTGAGAGCCCCGTTTTTGGAAACTTCGCTTTGAGAATCTGTCTCTTCGTGAGGAAAGTACCCCTAGTACTTCAATTTGTGCCAGTGATGGCAACTTTGAAAGATTACATGTTCCCAACTAGGACCAACCGAGCTTCGTGCATTGAATTGCCAGCCACTACGGCTAATTTCGAGATAAAACCTAGTATTCTTCAGATGATCCCTATAATCTTAGGAAAAGATGATGAGAACCCTTATTTTCATATTAGGGACTTTGAGGAAATTTGTGGGACAAAGTTAGAATAAAAGACCTTACTCGATGAAGTTTTGAAACTTAAGATGTTCCCTTTTCCTTGAAAGACAAAGCCAAGACTGGATGAACAACCTACCATCTGAATCCATTGAAACATGGCGGGAACTTATTCTTTGCTTTCTATATGAAATTCTACCATAAGCATAAAAGCTGCAGTTGTTAGACGTAAAATTATTTCCGAGTGTGCAACAAGAGGAGAGTCTATTTATAGGTTTTTAGAGAGATTCAATGATCTCCTATCCCAGTGTCCTCACCATGGATTTGATAAGATGAAACTTGTAGAGATTATTTATGATGGTTTAGACTATTCGACCAAAGCCATGGTCGAGTCTATGTGCGCTGGTGAGTTCACTAGTAAAAATGCGATGATGCTTTTACCTTCTTAGGAGTTGTCATTTGAAAAATCCCAACAAAGTGGGAGTCTTGTGTTGAACCCCCTAAAAGACTCTTGGTTAATAGAAGTAGCACCAATATGGTAGATACGAGTTTTGCGTCAGATGTTAAGTTTGCTGCTTTGTCTAGAAGGTTGGAAGCTTTGGAAATGGGTCAGTCTAAAAATAGGTCCCTTGTTGAACCTAATAGAGCCTCTCTAGTCTCTAGTTGTGGAATAGAGCCCGATAACTCATTTTGGGAAGGTCAGGTTAGTGAAGAGCAAGCTCATGCTATCTATAACGATGCTAGGTTTGAGAACCGTCAAAAGTTTGACCCATACTCAGAGACCTACAACCCTGGTTGGAGAAACCATCCTAAGGGCCAGAATCAAGGTCAGTCTAGTAATTCTCAGCCTCCCCCAGGTTTTGGTTATACTCAGCACCCTTCAGGTCAAACCCAGTTTCAGAACACTTCTGAGAAAAAAATATATACCTTAGAAGAAGCTCTTACTATGTTAGTAAAGAACCATGATATGTTATCATCTAACCACCTTAGCTTTCAACAAGAAACCAGGCAGAACCATAAGGATAATTCCCAGACTCTTGCTGAATTAGAACTTCAAGTCGGCCAGATAGCTAAGTATTTAAGTGAGAGAGAAGAAGGTAATTTTCCTAGTCAAACTCAACCCAATCCTATGGGGTCCATCAAATATCTTTAGTTGGTTAGGAATCATCAAACCATGTGAACTCAATAAAAACCCTTATGAGCGGTAAAACAGTAGACAATAAGGTAGCCATGCCTAGTGAACATACTATAGTTCCACCTTCAACTTCCCAAGAGGAACCCGTAACCGAGGAAACCGAAATAATCCCTAAGGAGTCCCAAGAAATTCCTGATAGGAATACCTTTGTGCCTAGAGCCCCATATCCGCAGTTGTTAGCCCCAACGAAGAAGGAGTCAACATTCAACGAGATAATGGAAACATTTAAACAGGTGAACATCAATATTCCGTTATTAGAAGCAATTAGGAAGATGCCTGCTTATGCCAAGTTCCTTAAAGATCTTTGTACACGAAAGCGTAAGCTTAATGTCCAAAAGAAAGCCTTTTTCGCTGGTCAAGTAAGTTCCATTCTTCTGAACCAAACACCCCCTAAGTATAAGGACCCTGGATGCCCCACCATATCTTGTGCAATTGGTAATAACATGGTCGATAAGGCATTACTTGACTTAGGAGCTAGTGTTAACTTACTCCCATATCATGTATACACCCAACTAGGTCTTGGTAAGTTGAAACCGACTAAAATGACACTACAATTAGCTGATAGGTCTGTCAAAGTCCCTCGTGGTGTCATAGAGGATGTTTTGATTGAGGTTGATAAGTTTATTTATCCAGTGGATTTTGTTGTTCTAGACACCCAACCCGTTCAGGACCCAAGTGCTCAAATCCCGGTGATTCTAGGTCGCCCATTTATAGCCACAACTAACGCTGTCATCAACTGTAGGACCGGGCTTATGAACATATCCTTTGGTAATATGACCACTGAACTAAATGTCTTTAATGTTACTAGACAACCTTATGAGAATAATGATTTAGAAGAAGTGAATATGATTAGCACTTTAGTTCAGGATAATCGGCATGATACTTTATTGGGAGATTCTTTAGATGAATTTGAGGAAACCATTCTCTTAGACCAGATGTGTGATCAATCTTTAGAAGAAGCCCTTGAGTATTTTAAAGACTCTACGGACCCAGAAATCCAGGCAATAGTGTTAGGTCTTTCTGAGAATAATGATGACCCTAAGTTTGGGGGTAGAGAACTAGAAGAATCTCTTGAGTATTTTAAGGACTCTGAAGATCCGGAAATTCAAGCAATAGTTAGAGGTTTGTCCATGAGTAATCAAAACCCTAAGTTTGGGGGTAGTGATGGTTCTTGTGATTGTCATGTATCCCTAATAAGAGTCCCTAACTTGGGACTCGAGCCATGTGCGTACGAGATATTACTCGAGTCTATTCGGACTCAAAGAACCCGATCCTCCCGATACTTGTCCGTAAGGTAACCCGGGTATTAGAGACCCATTTTTTCGGATGAACCTATTTATCGAGACACACATATGAAGTTCAATAACGCGCCCCACATAAACCCAGTTGTCTTGTGAGATACCTTAGATGAGAATGTGCTCCTTCTATTCATTTTTCGAACCGGTGCGGTTGCACGATATTGGTGTTAGCTCTATTTGGTCTTATGGACCCACAACTATTTCGGCTACTGGTGTATGACTTTGGAAGGTGAAGATCCTTTTTGAGGTATTTTATGTCTGGCTGAAGACTTTAAACTTAGTACTCCTTGGGAGGTATCCCTTGCTCATGCAACACGGTAATATCTTTCCTTATCTCTTTTGCTTCAAATGGTAACAGTTTCTCCTTGTTCATGTTTTTAATTTCATCCTTAGAACATTGAGGACAATGTTAGATTTAAGTTTGCGGGTGTGGGAGAAACTTTTTAGTTGCAATAAATAAAACTCAAGAGCCTAGAAATTTATTAAGGATGGCACTAACCAATCTAAGTGGATGGAAGCATTTTGGTTGTAGGAGTTGAGGAACCAATCTGATTAGATGGAAACATCTAGAAGAGTCTATTCATAAAAGCACAGAGCTCAGGTGTTAGAAGAAAAAAAAAATGGTAGTTTCGCCATATCTCGTGATGGAAACATCGAAAGAATCCTGGTCACTTCTTTTTCTCTTTTTACCATTGCTAGGGTGAAATAGAGTGACTGAGATACAAAAAAAAAAAAAAAAAAAAAAAAAAAAAAAAAAGACCAGACCACCAGACCAACCAGAATAAATACAATAAAGTCGACCAATGGTACCCTTGTATATGCCAGCTGAGTTGACCTAGAGTTAGGATTATCGACTGTATATGCAGTGTGTTGATATTAGTCCAGACCGGTATCTCAGTCCATTAGGATAGGTTCACATTAGTCAACATCATCTACGTTTTTATCTACATCCATCTTCTTAATCTATCCAAGTGATTGGTTGACTCCGGTTTATGATGTCCAGAAACTATCTGAGTAGAGATCTGTCACTTTATATGAATTTTAGCATGCTTGAGTGCAAACTCGTGTACAACAATTGGAATTTCGTATCAGGGTACTTCCTCCTGTAGCCAATGAGAGTATGCCAACTAAGGAGATTCTTTAGTGCCTTCCAAGGTTCTGCGTAGATAGCTAGGGTCTGGAGTAAAGGTTTTGTGGGTACACCTCTGGTAAACCCTCCCGAGAGTGAGTTAGGATTTTATTTTCTAGATAAGATTTGCTCGAGGACTAGCAAATAATAAGTTTGGGGGTATTTGATAGACACATTTTTGTGTCTGAATTGTCCTCAGTGTCTCTATTGTTAGTTTTTGATTTTGTACTTGTTATGGTGTTTTTATGTTTGTGTAGGTGTTTTTGGAGAAATACACTTGTGTGGAAAAAGTTGCTCAAAAAGTGCTATTTGGACCCCAAGATAAAAGTACTAAAGACACCCTCATTTTGGATAAGGGCACCCCCAAGGCGCCCCTCAAGGAAGCTACTATTCGCACCCCTACTCTGGATAGGGGACTACCCATCTTCATCGTTCAAAATTTCAGTTTTGGCGGGAAATAATGGCCAGCAGAAGAACAAATTTCTGGTTCGAGATTTGGGGATGATTCACCGAGACTCAATCGCTGGGAATTGTTGGGATGATGTGACTGGTATTAACAGGCCTGGTATGGCTTATTTCGTCGGATAAATTTGGCTAGATTCTCGGTAAGAAGAAGACAGAGAGCATGTGCACGAGAGGAGATGTTCACGGGAGTCGATGGGATTTTGAGTGAGGCAGAGCGTGTTTAACTTAATCTGGGACGTCTATCCAACAAGTTCAACTGATTTGGACAGCTACAGACGCGTGCAAGAGAAGAATAAGGAAATATTTCCTTAAAATGGTAGTGAAGAATATATCGAGTTATGGCGAGATTATATGGAGTTATGAGGGCTTATTCTCGGTCCAATTGAGTATTTAAGGGCTTATGGAGTCACAGAATGAAGGGAGGAGAGTTTGGGGCGAGTTCAGAGCACCACGGAGCAGAAAAAAATCAAGTGCAGAGAACTGCCATTTCTGCTGCTGCTGAAGAACACGAAGAACATAAGACGCACAAGAGACAGTCGTTCATGCTACAGTAGAAACGACTGCCAAGCGTGGGTCGCAGAGCTACATCAACATCAACAGTTCATCATTATCGTTCTATGTAACAGCTGGTTTGTAACAAATATAAGTGTTACAAACCCGGTTTTTATTGTTTTTCTCCCATTTCATCATTTGTGAACCATTTTTGAGCAATGAAATCAACTTTTGAGTGTGTTTCCAACATGATGAGCTAAACCCATCCTCTGGGGCGACGGAGGAAGCCAAATTTCACGAATGTGGTAATTCTATTAATTCTTTTTATGACTAATTGCACAATTATTTAATCGAATTATGATTTTCATTGAATGGTTGTGATTACAATTGATGGGTCATACTTAGCTTAGATGTTTTGATGTCCCATGCTTTAGTTTTACATTCATTACTTTCAAAATCTACCTTAGGCAATGAATTGGAGTCAATGAAAGTTTATCACATGAGCTATTAATGTTTAGAATTGATATTTGAACCACATGAGTGCAAAAATTGGTGAAATCCTAGCTCCAGCGTCTCCATAATTTTCACAACATTTTGTATTTTGAGTTTTTTATATTGTTGCTTTAAAAAATAAGTCTAAAAATCTGCTTTCACAAGTCTCAACGAACCTTTTACTACAACATCATTGAAAATAACCATCACCGACCCTGGTATGCAAATAATTTATGTTGTCAGGGCCGGCAGTCTGACAATTCACAACCATGCCGACCCTGGTATAGTCAGCAATATAACTTAAAAAAAGCATGCCGGCGGAACTATTGAAACCTTACATAGCTAAACAAACCGTTCATTCAACAACTAGAAATCTATCATTTTTTGTCCAAAATGCGAAAACATGTCCCATAAACCTTAAAAAAAACATTTGTCCAACCGTTAACCTTAACATTTGTCTACCACAACATAAAGAAATAAACTAGGAATGCATTCATTCACCACCACGACCACGGCCCCGTTTAGGAGCACCGCCACTACTACTACATTCACCACCACGGGAACGACCCCTCTTTTTGTCAGCATTCATCTTGGCTTGTGCTTCCCTCCTGGCTTTTTCTTCCCTCTTTACTTCAGCATCAGCTTGCTTGAACAATTTATAGGCATCCTCATTGTCAACATTGCTAGCATAGTCAATGTGCTTACTTTGCTCTTCAATCGACAAAGGATTTCCTCTTTCTCTCGTGCAACACATCACCCTCACAAGGCTCTTCAAATGCTCCTTCTAATTTCAATTAAACAACAAACAATTTAAAGAAAGATTCGATAATGTAATCTTAAAACAGTAAGAGCAACTCTAAAATACTTACAAAGAACATGTATATCTCATGAGCTTCATGACCTCAGCAGGTCACCTCGCCCAAAAGACTCATGTATATCTCATGAGCTTCATGACCTCCGGTCACCTCGTCCAAAAGACTCGTATCGACTTTACGGCCACGTCTTCCGTTCCAATGTTCTAGAACTGGCGGTGGAGCGTAAGCGATTTTTAATAGTTTTTTGGGACGTGCTGCAGTCATCTCTTAACACTTTAAAGAACGACTCAGCATCGAAATGAGGTTCTTCTTAGACGTAACCCAATTTTCGCGTTACCCGGTGTGGATCGTACATCGAAAATCCATGGGAGCACAACAAGGGTCCGTAGTATAATGCAACATTATCTCTCATTTGGATTAAACCTTGATTTCTAGCATCTCGATACGGATCAAATATTACCTCATCCGCAGTCAATTTGTCGATGGCGATTCGGATTTTGATAAGCTGTTGCTGCATTTCCTTATCCTGACCACCCTTAAAACTGTATCTTTGCCCTCTTGGCTTATCAATCGCAACATTCTCATCCACTTTGATATAGGAGTTGGCTTTCACCAAAGTAGGGAAGTGCTCATATATCCAAACCTATGCAAACACAAAGTTTAGTAAGAATCTTATCTTACGAGAATTTTGCAAATATAAATGATTTAGACAATAAAATTACCTGGAAGAGACATATATTTCCGTTAACTTACTTGCAAGTGAGTGCCCTTGAAGCCTTTGTCAACTCATTGTTCAAGAAGGCGACCACCGCAGTACCCCAAGAATACTCATGCATCTTATCTAAGGGATCCAATAGTTGCATATACCAGACGTCGACCAAGCTTCCGGAACTGTCAGGGAAGATACATTTGCCCAGGACGTATAGCAAATAAGCTGACGCGGTAGCATTGATTCGCACCAAGTCCACCCTTCCTTCCTCATCATTGATTTTCTTGGTCCCAGATAATATGTCCCTCAACTTCTTCAGATTAAACTTCTTGCTTAGATGACCATCCTTCATCACAAGCATAGAATCCGTCTCAATCTGATCCCAACCGAAAAATTTCTTGCTCAATTTGAAGATGTTATCCCAAGAAATGCTATTATCGAAGGCCTCACTGATTGCTTTTCCCTCAACCTCGATGCCTAGAATTTGATGAGCATCATCGGGAGTTATCGCCATCTCACCGAATGGGAATAACATTGTATCAGTCTCTCCATAGAACCTCTCACAGAATGCAGATACAATAACTATATCATGCTCAATATTCGAACTCTCCACCGCATGCCACAACCCGGAGTTCTTGACAATCACTTTTACCTCGTCACATTCATCCTCAAGATTCCAATTCTTAGTCACTGAACATGAAGCTTGGCGCCTCATGAGACGGATGACATGCTTGTGATCCTAAATACCAAAAAACAAAATGAAAAGAAATACAAACACTTGACGCAAATTTAAGATAGATACACTTAAATAAAAAACAAATACAGATTGAGATTACTTACGATAGTATTATGGATTTGACATGCCCATGAGTCTTTGTATCCAAAAAGAACATCTCCACCATCTTCTGGGGTCCCCTTTGGAGGCTCACCTGGTTTCAGTCTAACCATTAAGTGAGGGGAAGGGATGTGGGAATCAGCTGGTTTAGTGAGAACCCTCTTCTTCTTTCCGGTTTCAGTTGAAGTTGAAGCTTGGGTTTGTTGAACATTAGCTTGAGTTTGTTCTCCATCTCCTTATTCTTCTTGTTCCACTGCCTCTTCAACAATTTCATCTTCGATATTCTTATCTTTATCTCCATTACCATCATCATCATCATCATCATCATTACCTCCTCAAACAGGTAGCATGTCTTGATCACCATCATCATCATCATTGCTACCTCCTCCAGCAGCCGGAGTTCTTTCATCAACATCATCATCATCACCTCTTCTACCAGATGAAATTGATTGGTCTTCATCTAGAGTTTCATCCGAATCACTTGGTTCCGATGGTGGTTGAGAATCATTCCGTACACGGATCTTGAGCGTCCCCGGCTCAACAAATTCCCCTTGATGTGTTGTAGTCAAGAGTTTTTCACCAACACGAGGAGGTCTTGAAGGAGGAGTGGCAGTTTTATTCTTTCCCTTTTACGACCTAAACAAGAACAATTTTAAAAAAATTCAATAGTCGGCAGGGTCGACAAATATAACCTTGTCGGCTACACAAAAGTCGGAAGGGTCGATATCTAAACTACATGCTGGCTAAAGTATAGTTGGCAGGGTCTTATTCTAATAACCTACCGGCTTATAACAACTTAAACACATGATTTTCAAAATCAATAGTCGACAGGCTTATAATCAAAACAATGTCGGCTAACATAAAGCCGGCATGGTAGTATTCAAATATCATCCCAACTTTCAAAATTCAAGGCATCAGGAGATACTAAAAAAATTGAAATACAGCCAGCAGGATACAAATTTACAACCCACCGGATAAAAAAAAAACTGACGCCGACAGGGTCCTAGGTTGAATACCTTGCCGACCCTGCAAGTAGCAGTTACAGATACTAAACATCCGGCAAGATCTTCAACCTAAGAGTTTGCCGACTAAACCTAGCTATGAAATGTCGGCAAGGTCGTGGAACAAACACCTTGCCGGCAGAATAACTGCAAATTCACAATTTTGATTTTTCTGACCTAATTTGACATGCAAACATGAAATTGAAGTACTGAAGTGAGTTTAAGTAGGCCATTACTTTCTCAATCGCGTCATATCTCATTTTTCAGCGGCTTTGATTTCTTCTTCTTCAACCGCTTTTTTCTTCTCTTTCTTTTGAACTAACAAAGCAATTATGGGGTTGAATTCATTGCGTTTTCTATTTGTTTGTTTCATCTTACTAGTCCTCGGCGGTAGTGCCTCCATTTTTAAAGATTAATCGGAATTTTCGACGATTACGACGAATTAATCGACGAGTTTTGACGGTGGTGTGATGGAGAGCCGGTATGGTTGTGGAGGAGGAGAAGAAGAAGAGAAGAAGGAAAATGAAATGAAAAGAATAAAACTGATTTAGGGTAATTAGAATTATAAAGGGTAAGGGTAGTATTGTAACTTCACCCATATTTGGCCTCCCCTTAGTAAGGGCACTATGTCCATATAAATCTGGGTATACCCCAATTAATCTGGGTATTACCCCAATCTCTCGAGGTTAAATAATGTTCCCCTTTTCTAACCGTATTAGCTTAAGCTTGGCCTAATATATAAGACGTAAATAAAGAGAATATAATGGGCTAGTTAGAGAAACTGCAGTGGTGCGATCAAAACCAAAGACTAAAGACAAAAAAAAAAAAAAACCAAATTTTGGATTTAGTCCGTGGTGCCACGCTATGGTAGTGGAGTATATTTAGTCAAGCGGGTGTATAGCCTTCGTTTGTTGTGGAACGAAGTTATAAAGTTCGTCCCAAAGAGGCGTACATATACATTACGCTTGTTGTGGGGCGGTGAAGAAATATACGCCTGGTATGGGGCGTACATATAATCCACGCGGGTACAAGGGACGGAGATATTACTCACGCCAGATGTGGCGGTGGCTCATATACACGCCTGAGAAGTTACTGCCATTTTCTACTACAAACATGTAGAAACTTAGAACAGCTTAAGCAAATCCATGCACAAACTTTAACACAAGGACTCTACCATCTTCAGAATTTATCTTGCAAAATCTTCAATACCAACACGAAATTTAACAAACCCATTGAAGCTTACAATATTTTCAATCAAATTCAAAACCCAGATATAGTTTCTTGGACTTGTCTTATATCTCTTCATTTAAATACTGATCGTCCATTCGAGGCTCTATTGGTTTTTTCAAAATTGAGTTCTTTAGGATTAAAATCAGATAGTTGTTCTGTTGTTGGGGCTCTTACAACATGTGGTCGGAGTGAAAATCTTGGGCATGGAAAAGCGGTACACGGTAATGATTTATAGACATGAATTGATGGCTTCAGGATCGATTGTTGGAAATTATTTGATTGATATGTATTCAAGGAAAGGGAAAATCAAAGTAGCTCAAATAGTTTTTGACGATATGAAAAGTAAAGATGTTGCTACTTGGACTAGTTTGATGCATGGGTTTATCAAGTGTGATGATTTGAGTTCTGCACGTAGTTTGTTTGATAGAATGCCAGAGAGAAATTCAGTTTCTTGGATGGGGCGTATATAATACGTTTGTCTCAATGGGGCGAGCACTTTATGGCCGCCTGTCATCAGGCGCACATTTTACTCACGCCTGGTCGGGCGTACATTTTACTCACGCCTGGTTGAAGCGTACATTATATAGACGCCTCACCACGGGACGAGAAATATACAGCCGCTTCATGTGAAACGTAAGTTATATGTTCGCCTATTAACAAACGTAGTTTATAGCTTCGCTCGACTAAATTTGGTTTTGGTCCGTCTTCCAGACCAAATATTATTTGGGTTTAGTCCGATTTTTGATCTATAATCCATTCGACTGCGTCACGTTTCTGGACCAAAAGTTTGGGTTTAGTCGCCCATTGTGGATGCTCTTAGAGCAACTGCAGTCATGCGACTATAACTAAGAGCAACTGCAGTGGGACGAGTAAAACTAAAGACCAAAAACCAAAAAAAAAAGTAAAAGAAATGGGCTTAGTCAGTGGTGCGACGCTACGGTGGAGGAGTAAATTTGGTGGAGCGGAGTTACAAAGGTTCGTCTGACATGGGGCGTAGGTATAAAATGCGTTTGGGTTGGACGTAACTTTAATTTACGCCTGATGTCGGGCGGAGTCTAAATTTGCGTTTGGTGTGGAGCGTAATATATAAAACCGCCCGATGGAGAGACGTAATCAAAAACTACGCCTGACGGGGCGCAAATACAAAATACGCCTGGTGGGACGCAAATCAGACAGTACGCCTGATGGGGCGCAATTTGTAAACCCGCCCGTATGTCGGTGGGACGTAACTCATAATTACGCCCCACCACACACTCCCACCAGGCGCAATTTGAATTACTAATACTGACCTGTACAAATCACCAGACGTAACTCACTAACCTCTATCTTGCTTAACTCCCACCGTTCCCAGAACATGCATCCACCAAAATGCTAATCAAATTCTAACCATTCAACAACTACCCAGATCATCCACTAGAAATTAAGCAAGCTAACCTAGATATTTATTCCTACATAGTATATCATTCACAAAAGGAGTAGAGCACGACGGTATCATCGAACGTTTCTTAGGTGAGCCTACCAACCACACATTTCCATAAGGATTATTGAGCTTTCCAACAGGACCATGGCAACCGTGAGCGCCTTCGAAAAAAACATGAAATTGGTGGAAGGATGGGGCGTAGATTTAAATAACGCCCCATGTAGTAACAGGCGGAACTAATAATTGCGCCCGTAGTCAGGCGGACTTTAAAATCACGCATGGTTAGACGTAACTTGGAACTACGCCTGGATGAGGCGCAATTTAAACGTACCGCCTGGTACCAGACGCAAATGTAAACTACGTCCCATCGGGCGTAGATTAAAGTTACGTTTCAAACAGGCGTAGATTAAAGTTACGTCTCACTACCAAACGCAAATTATAGTTCCGCCCCAATCAGGCGTAGTGTCAAATTACGCCAGACCAAAACCAAACCAAAGACCAAATATAGTTTGGTTTTTGGTTTTAGTCTGATATTTGCTCTTTACTCCTCTCCGTAGTGTCTGGGTTTTCGACCAAATTTTTGGTTTTAGTCGACCACTATGGTTGCTCTAAAGACTAAATACCAAATGAAAACTAAAAAAATGGGTTTAGTCAGTGCTGAGACGTTACGGTGCTGGAATAAATTTGGTGGAGCGGATGTATAAGAGTTCGTCTGATATGGGGCGTAGGTATAAAATGCGCTCGGGTAGGAAGTAACTTTAATTTACGCCTGAAGTCGGGCGTAGTCTAAAATTGCGTTTGGTGTGGGGCGTAATATATAAAGCCGCCCGAAGTAGAGGCGTAACTTGAATCTATGCCTGACGGGACGCAATTAATAAATACGCCTGGTGGGACGCAATTAAAACACTACGCCTGATGGGGCGTAACACTGAACTGATTAGGCGTGAATTGCAATTACGCCTGATGGGGCGCAACTGGGAAACCCGACATGGATGAGTTCTTGTATTCATCAACTATAGGAACTGCTTTTACATGGCGTAAATTTGTTTACACTTTCCCAGTTGGTTGGGTGTAAGATTCCTATATAAGGCTATAACCTTTCGGTCTTTAAAAAAGAAAAGTGATCCAAAAATAAAAACCAATCACCAATGAATAGAGAGGCTCATCAGTAATCATCAGTAATGGCCGATCAAAAAAAAGTAATCATCAGTAATTTACGGTGTATTGCTGTTAATAGCCCATGTAGGACTATTAATGAGCATCCAATATCCATTACCAATTGGCGACTAGTAGTCCAACGAACCGTAAGACAAAATATAGAGAATCCTCGGAATTGCTTCGTTCATCGTGGGACTAGTTAATTTACAGTTAATGCCTGATGGTGGATGGGGCGTAGTTTAAAATTACGCCCCATATAGTTTAAGGCGTAACTAATAATTGCGCTCGGCTTTAGGCGGACTTTAAAGTTACGTCCCATCGGGCGCAATGGAACCATACCGCCTGGTTGAGGCGCAATTGTAACATACCGCTCGATATCAGGCGCAAATGTAAACTACGTCCCATCGGGCGTAGATTAAAGAAACAGACGAAGCTATTATTTGCGCCTGACTACCAAACGCAAATTAAAATTACGCCCCACTCGAAACGCAACTAATATTTGCGCCTGATGTCGGGCGTAGTCTTAAATTACGCCCGACCAAAATCATACTATCGACCAAATATAGTTTGGTTTTTGGTTATAGTCTGGTATTTGATCGATACTCCTCTCCGTAGCGTCTGTATTTTTGACCAAATTTTTAGTTATAGTCGATGACTGTGGTTGCTCTTAGTGGAGTGAAAATTCTTTTTACGTTGTTAGATTTCTCCATAAACCCTAAATCCAACGGTAAAAATAGACAATAGTGTGTTAGTCTCATTATATATATACTAGGATATGACCCGTGCCGTAACGGCATGGGGCTATGGGTTGTTTTGGTGTTGGTTATATTATATTTTCTTGGGAGAATACCATGAGCTGAGCGTGTGAAATTTGGGGGAATGATCATCTTTCTTAAACTGATTTTGAAGCTTTGATCGATATTATTAAAATCAACGGGAGCGGATTCTTATTAAATAGTGATCAGGATGTCCATACAATCATTAGGAGCGGTTTTCAAAAATGAATATTGACTGTGTGCTCGTATCAATGTATAATTGGCATATAGATTTTCAATCTACATTTAGGAATATAAAGAAGGGTCCAGATTAATTCACATATTGATTTTACCTAAGACAATGAGTTAGATTTTTGATGAGAATTTATTTGGGAGTTATTCCTCTCATTTAATGTCAAACCATTACTTTTCTTTTAAATTAATGCCCATTAACTTAACTCTTAATTTAATTTTCATTTATGTCAAATCGTTACTTTTTTGCCTGACTATGTATAAATAATTTAAGATGACCTTCGAAGATAATAACAAATACTCACTTTGTAAACCATCAAAAGGTTATAAATATGAAGAGATGTAATTTAAAAAGTAACAAATATAATCAAGAAACTTCAACCCATTTGATACAAACATGTACACGACTCTAATCCAACTAAGAGTATAAAAAGTTAACAAAAGTTATTTACCGACCAAAGTTAAGGGCATAACAATGAAACCGTCGTTTTCTTTGTCATTTATTTTCACTCCATGTAAATCCTATGATTTTGGCCCAAGAAATCAAAGTCTAATTGGACAATTCCCTATCCAGAGAAAAATCAAAAATTATGTAAAAAAAAGTATAAACTAAATGGTATGGTATTAAAAAAAAACTATCATAAGAACGAAAATGAATAGATAGCAATCATATTTGATCAATATCTTTTGACTGCAAATGAATTTTTTTTTTTTTTGAGATATTAATGAAAAGAATCAAAGAGAAAATAAACTGATCAAATGTATGGTATTATAAAACGCCTAACATAAGAATGAAAATGAATAGATAACAACAATATTTGATCAATATCTTTTGACTGCAAATGAAAAAACGAAATTGGGATAACAAAAGATTAAACTGATCAAATACCATATTTAATCAGTATCTTTTGACTGCTAACAACAATTATCTCAATCAACCAAAACAATAGTGAATCATACCTTGGGAATAGAGTTGTGCAAAGGAACTTGATTATAAAAGGGATTAAATTAAGAGTTAAGTTAATGGGAGGAATAAAAGTAACGGTTTTGACATTAAATGGGAGGAATAACTCCCAAATAAATGCACACTAAAAATCTAATTCATTGTCTCAGGTAAAAGCAATATGTGAATTAATTTGTAACTCAATCGGGACCATTCTTTATATGCCAGAAATGTAACTGAATAACTTAGATACGTGTCTCAATCTAGACCGTCCTTTATTTGTCCAAACTGTACATCTCCGTCCAAATAGATACTTGATCAGTACCTTTTGACTTCATAAATGACATAAAAATTGCGTGAGGCACCATCAATCCATTGATGTTAAACAAAAAATTAAAGAGAAAAGCTAACAACAATGATCCAACCAAGAGTATGAACAGTTAAGAAATGCTATTTACCGACCCAAGATAAGGACATAACAATGACACATTCGTTTTCTTCGTCATTTATTTTCACTCCATGTAAATCCTATAATTTTGGCCTGAAGAAGTCAAAGTCTAATTGGACAATTCCCTGTGCGGAAAAAAATTAAATAAAAATTGTGTAAAAAAATAGAAATTAAATGGTATGATATTAAAAAAAACCTAACATAAGAATGAAAACGAATAAATAGCAATCATATTTGATCAGTATCTTTTGACTGCAAATGAAAAAACAAAATTGGGATAAAAAAAATATTGATGAAAAGAATCAAAGAGAAACTAAACAGATCAGATACGATATTTGATCAGTATCTTTTGACTGCATAAATGACATAAAACTTAGGCGTAGGGCACCATGAGTTCATTGACGTTAAACAAAAAATTAAAGAGAAAAGCTAACAACGATTATCTTAATCAACCAAAACAATAGTGAATCATACCTTGAGAAACTAAACTGATCAAATATTGTACAATATTTGATCAGTATCTTTTGACTGCATAAATGACATAAAACTTAGGCATGAGGCACCATGAATATTCATTGACGTTAAACAAAAAATTATAGAGAAAAGCTAACAACAATTATCTTAATCAACCAAGACAAAAGTGAATCATACCTTAGGAATAGAGTCGTGCAAAGGATGAACCTTTGGGAAGGAAATTGATTATAAAAAGGATTAAATTAAGAGTTAGGTTAATGGGATGAATAAAAGTAATTCCCAAATAAATGACATTAAATTAATGTGCAATAAATTTAAATTCATTATCTTAGGTAAAATTAATATTATGTGAATTAATCTGGACCCTTCTTTATATGCCTAAAATATAGATTGAAAATCTTAAATATGTAGCTCAATCTGGACCATTCTTTCTATGCCAGAAATGTAAATGAATAACTTAAATAGGTGCCTCAATCTGGGTCGTTCTTTATGTGTCGGTTAGCGTAACGGCACGGGGCTATGACTTGTTTTTGTGTTGGTTAGATATTGTTTTCTTGTGAGACTACAAAGAGCTTAGCGTGGGAACCCTGGGGGAACTGTAATCTTTCTCAAACTGAATTCGAAGCTTTGATCGATACTATTAACATCAACCGGATCGGTTTCTTGTTAAATGGCGATTAGGATGTCCACATGGATGTACACTGACATATATACATCAGAAAGTATTTTTTTTGTGATTAAGATATCCAATATAAGTGTGTACACTGGGATTTGCACCCGTTTTCATTTATGGTAATTGAGATAACCATCCATTCATTGTTGTTGCAAATAATACCAACAAACTCGAAAACCTAATGTCCCAAGAGGGAACACATAGAAATTCCAGGTTTGAATAAAAGTAACTTGTCGATTGCATTCCAAATTACGAATGCAGTTCGGTCATCATTTAAATAGATTGTCATTTTGTGCTAAAAAAAGTTTAGTATTTTTTTTTTCGAAATTCAAAAAGTTGAATCTGAGTTGGGAATCCTTCTTTCATATCCTTAAAAAGTGTTATATCTACATTAATTTTTGGAACCGCTAACAGTTTTAAAATACAAATATTGACTTTGTGCTTGTATCAATGTATAATTGGCATGGTTACACATTAGTAATACTTGAACTCATGGTAAAAAAATTAATCGATTAGGATAATATAATTTACGGCCATTAAACGTCATTATTCCCTACAATATTCTAGGTTTGAGAGACGTTATATTGTAATATGAAACCTCTTGATAAAGAATGATAACTATACATTTATGGTTTAAACTAACATATGAAAAACGCCCAGCTTACCGCGTCACAAAAAAATAAAAATAAATAAATAAATAAAATGTAAAACATTAAATCCTACAGCATTCCCTTGGATATTAATGATACGAAGCATCCTTGAATCTTTCTTAGCGGTGAAAAATGACACGCGTGATGATATTGCATATATCATATGCCAAATATGCTTTTCCTTGCAAATTAATAATACAATCTTATTGTCTTAACTAAGTAGTGAAAGAATCGCGTTAAATAAAATTGCATATCCAAACAAAAGAAATTTCCTCCTCTAATTTGATACATGTATAAGAGAGTTGCTCTTTATCAGCATATGCGTTTGAGACCTAGAAGTAAATAAGAGACCCAGTCTAAATATGAATGGTATGAAAACTTGCAAATGGAACTGATATTACACCTTAACCTAAGAGTACATAAGAGACCAAAAACATCCATAATTTTATAATTTGCTAGCATAAAATGAACATGACAATACAATTGAATATTAAAATATTTTTTAAATCAACTTCTATAAAGTGTAAGATATTGGTATCTTAAATGAAATAAAATAAAATCAAGTATTAGATGATATCTACATAGTAAAAGATAGGTAATGGGCCAATTATTAGTCATGGTATCTTTAGATGAAAAATGTAGATGAGTTCATATGCACTAAGCTCTCTTAAACCAAGATAATCTTTAAAAAACTCAACAATTTAGTCATCGCAATCACATATGTGCATATGAACCACATCTTCTAGAAAAAAATTAGACTTGTACCTTTCTGGAATACCAAAACTCTTCATTTGCATCAATGATAAAATGCATGCAATGAAAATTTGTGTAGTCCCGACACATAAAGATATAGTGACGCATCCCCGTGAGTAAAAAAAAATTTGTATCATTGTATTGCTCCCTAAACCGCTTTCTTCATTGCTTAAAAATAATCTCTTAAAATCAGAAAATGAAAGATTATAGGTGAGTTTCAATAAGCCAGTTCCGCGTTGTTTGTTTTGAGGCTTCTTGAATTTCAGTATTAGCAAGATGGTTGACTATGTATAAAGAATTTAAGATGATCTTTTAAGAGAATACCTATTTTTAGATGTCAAATGCATATAACCATTATTTGACTATGCATGAAGAATTTAAGATAAAAAAATACTCACTTTGTAAACCATCAAAAGGTTATAAATATGAAGAAATGTAATTTCAAGTTTCACATGATACAAAAAAATTGAAGAATAACATACACACATAATCAATAAACTTTAATCCATTTGATACGAACATGTACACGACTCTAATCCAACAAAGAGTATGAACTCTCTAACAGCAGTAGCAATACAGTTAAAAAAATGATATTTACCGACCCAAGTTAAGAGTATGAACTCTCTAATCCAACCATCGTTCTCTTCGTCATTTTCACTCCATGTAAATCCTCTGATTTTGGCCCGAAGAAGTCAAAGTCTAATTGGACAATTTCTTGTCCAGAGAAAAATAAAAAATTTAGTGTAAAAAAATAGAAATTAAATGGTATGGTATTAAAAAGAACCAAACATAAGAATAAAAATGAATAGATAGCAATCATATCCGATCAAGTATCTTTTGACCGCAAATGAAAAGTAACAAAGAGAAATTAAACGCATAAATGACATAAAAATTAGGCGCGAGGCACCCTTAATCCATTGATGTTAAACAAAAAATTAAAGAGAAAAGCTAACAAAAATTATCTCAATCAAGCAAAACAACATAGAATCATACCTTGAGAATAGAGTTGTGCAAAGGATGAAAAGCTAACAAAAATTAAAGAGAAAAGCTAACAAAAATTATCTAGAGAAATTAAACTGCATAAATGACACAAATATTAGGCGCGAGGCACCATGAATCCATTGATGCTAAACAAAAAATTAAAGAGAAAAGCTAACAAAAATTATCTCAATCAGGTAAAATAACAGAGAATCATACCTTGGAAATAGAGTTTTGCAAATGATGAAAATCTAACAAAAATTAAAGAGAAAAACTAACTGAATCTGGACCATTCTTTATATGCCGATTGAAAATCTTAAATATTTAGCTCAACTGACCATTCTTTATATGCCACAAATGTAACTGAATAACTTAAATATATATCTCAATTTGGGCCATCCTTTATGTGTCCAAACTGTAGATCTCCGTCCATAGGGAAAAACACCAAAGCTAACAAAAATTATCTCAATCAAGTAAAATAACAGAGAATCATACCTTGGAAATAGAGTTGTGCAAATGATGAAAATCTAACAAAAATTAAAGAGAAAAACTAACTGAATCTGGACCATTCTTTATATGCCAGATTGAAAATCTTAAATATTTAGCTCAATCTGGACCATTCTTTATATGCCACAAATGTAACTGAATAACTTAAATATATATCTCAATCTGGGCCATCCTTTATGTGTCCAAACTGTAGATCTCCGTCCATAGGGAAAAACACCAAAGCTAACAAAAATTATCTCAATCAAGTAAAATAACAGAGAATCATACCTTGGAAATAGAGTTGTGCAAATGATGAAAATCTAACAAAAATTAAAGAGAAAAACTAACTGAATCTGGACCATTCTTTATATGCCAGATTGAAAATCTTAAATATTTAACTCAATCTGGACCATTCTTTATATGCCACAAATGTAACTGAATAACTTAAATATATATCTCAATCTGGGCCATCCTTTATGTGTCCAAACTGTAGATCTCCGTCCATAGGGAAAAACACCATTGTCCCTTATAATATAGACTAGCTCTTAACCCGTGCCGTAACGGCACGGGCATAATTTTCATCTCGATATTAAATTTAGTATTTTTATTAATTATGGAGTTTACTTGTCATTATAAAGTGAACGTAAAATCAATAGATATTTTTATTCTTGAGTCCACTAATCTATCATCATGTATTCATATATGATTCCTTCCAAATATGTTTGATAGTTTGAAATTCTCCCAAATAATGTATCTTCCCGAGCCGTACCCAATCAGAATTATTTTTCACATATTCTTCCACAAAAAACCAACGATATTTGATATGTTTTATAGTTTGCAAAGACAAAAAAACATATTATCAATCATTTGAAACGGTATTTCCCTTGTGCATCTCCCTTATTTTAGTGACCGCGTAAAACCAAAATAAATTTTAATGTAGGTTAAAAAATTTAAAACACTCGAACTCATTCGTCCCGTAAATAATTGTGTACGTATTAACAATGTCAAGATTCTTGTTGATTTTGTCCCCTTTAAAAATGGTCCAAAAAGATTAAAACTCGAGAATGGACTCTACAATACATATTACATTGTATGTTTTTATAATCCGAATAACATAAATAAATACTAATTCATTTATCCAAGTCATTGTATTATAAAACGTTAAGCCATTTCAAATGTCAACCCATTCGACTCAGAAAATATATATCTCCAATTCTTCAAAATCGTCAGACAATCTACGACATTGATCTTCTAAATGTGAGGTTATTCACTGCTTAAATATAGAGCTAGTAGTCAAATGGTAAACCACTTGACCTAATGCCAATAGACTATGTTATCCATCATTATTGAACAAAAATAACATTCTACCATTTAATAAGAAATATGTGAGACGATGCGAAATTACTCACCGGTGCAATTTGGTCACCAATACTTACGACTACAAAAACACCATCCACCATTTTTGTTGATATCGAAATAGCTTCCATCACCATTTCCAACCACACGACAAATTTTTTTCCTTTACACCATTGTGATCCACTTAATAAATGTTGGCCAATTTAGACATTAGTTAATCGAATTATATTTAATATCATTATTTAATAAAAATATTTGTTAATAGAATAATTTAGTTATTATCGTTTTTGATGCAACGTCTACCATGGAAAATTAATATAATGGTTATTATGCAAGATAAATGAAAAATTAGTAATTTGTTAAATAAATTTTAGACGTTAGATAAATTTTTAATCATTAGTTATGAGAAACACTTACAACCTTAGATGTATCTATTGCAAGAATAAAAATGACAATTGTCCATAATAAGTTAGAAAGATTATGTCAATTTTAACCCTTTTATTTTTTTGTTGGCTATATATAACCTGATAATTGTTTTTCATATTTTTTAAATATTATGTTTCTCACGTAGGTTGACCGAATTATATGTCTCGAAGAAACCACCGAGTGAAGCATGTAGTGAGACCTACTGAAAAAATTATCCCAACTTTAGCCATGTCATCTTACCTATGACCAATAAACATACAATAAACATACAATAAACATGATATTACTTTGTAGGCTATGTCAACTTATGAGATTATTCATCTTACCACTTCCATTTTTGTTCAAACGACATACAATAAACATTTTTTCACTACGACACTGAACCTGCACCACCGCCACCAGAACGACTCATTACCACTACCTTTTCCACCACCATCACTATCGTCACTGGCTCCATGCATCACCACTCTCAAACACCACCCTGGTTATCCCTAATTTCTATTGATATAATTATTAATATAATTATTATTTATTTAATAAAAATATATTTAGAAAATGGAATTGGATAAAAATTTTTTAAAAGTTATTATGTTTCTTAATTAACAAATTTATTATTTATTTAATGAAGTATATTTATTAAGACAATTATGATAAGAGATTAATTAAGTATTTATTCTAAAAATTAATGATACAATAATGATGTAAACAACCACAACCATAGATTTAGCTTCCCCAAGAATGAATCCAGAGCGTCCTTTATCTAAGCTAAGTTGTCCATGCTTTGTTTTATATTATATATATATATATATATATATATACTAGTATGTAACCCGTGCTACGCACCGGGGATGATGGGATCAGCTAATTTAGAGTGGAGCCCCGCTCCCGTGGTCAAATGCATTAGATATTTTTTGAACAATCTTTAATTAGTTTGATTTTCTTAAGGGACAGAAAACTTTATACCCTTTATAGGTATCTAATGATTTGTTGATTTAAATTCAGTATTATAAACCTAAATTCATGTATTAATTCTATGGGCAGATATTAAAATAATTAAAAAAAAAGTTGACTCCATAAGTTTTGGATTTAAAATAATTAAATTTTATATGCCTATAATTATTTGCAATTGAACATAATTACACGTTTTTTTTTTGTCCAACCTTTTTTTTTATTAACAAATTATTATATCCAATGACTTAATTATCTGTAAAATTTTTGAATATATCACATGCAAATTTGTGAAATGAAATTTTGAAAATAAAATAAAAAGAAATGTGAATTCATGGAGTGTACATGCGGTGTTATTGCAGAGATAGTTTTACTTATGTCGAGATACAGAAGTTGATCAATGTAACAATACTATGTTGATCATATTTTTCATGCAGTGTTTGTTGGTGGTGTTTGAAATACTACTTAAGAGTCATTCCATGATACAACTTAATAGGCCTTATCCAAAATGGGTATTGGTCCCAGGAAAGAACACCATGGTAATTAATTATAAGATTCACATCTATTTAGTTTAAAATTGCCAAGATTGGTTTTTGGTTTAAAAACATTTTAAACAATATACTCGGAGAATAATAATGTTTTTAAAAAGTGGTGTGTATAAAAATAAATACTAAGTAAAAACTTCATTGTCTTCTTCATCTATCTCGACCTACGGTGTCATGATCCCTCTCCATAATCTCGATCAACATTGGCATGTCATTGTCGTTATCTATAATGGCATACACTTTTCTTACCGGGTCTCTTCCTTAGTAGGTGTCTGGAGTTGTTCTCTTTCGGGATTTGAACTTGCCCATTCGTTTTTGTTTAATAGAATATATATGCTTTCTCCAAAGCATTATCATAATGAAATATGTCATGTACTTTTAGAGTGAGATATATGAAATTTCTTACTTTAAGTAATTAACCCGTGATATGCGTTGGGTCTAGTGGTAATTGTTGACTGGTTGTGGCGGGTCTTCTCCTCGCCCTATAGTCCAGATGCATTAAAATATGTTTAAATATTTTCTTGATTGGTAGATTATTTTCCAATAAAAGAAGAATTGATATCATTTGGTACTTAATATATTGTTGGAATATTTAACTTATGTGAGCAAAACAATAATGATATAAAAAAAATTGTATTATATTTAAACATACTCGTGCAATAAGAAATACTAAATCTTCTCATTCATATCAAAAGATCAAAACAAAATAATGCTAATTCTATCGTAGAATGTGAGTTTTAAATCATGATCACACGAAAATCACTGCATATAGTTTATCTTATTTTACAACTAAATATGGTTTGTAAATAACGATTTCATGTATTATTCTTTTCGTGGACCGATAAGCAAAAACGCATTTTTGAAACCAAACAACGAACAAATAATAAATCAAATGCCACAATTATAGAAAATAAAGCAACATAGAATCATATGAAAAATATATAAAAGATAATTCAAAGGGGAGGATCCGTTCACATGGTAGTTCTCATGCTATCTCACAATTTCGGCACCAATTTATAGAATTCAAATGACAATTTTTGAAATTAAAATCGACAGATGGTAAGGTTTAACGTATCGAAATGCAATAACTTTTGGTATACATGCAGAGATTTGCAAGAGGAACATCACCAATATTTTTTTAAAATATATTATTGTTTAGTTTCTATTAAAAAATTGGTGTAAAAATTATGAGATAGTGTAAGAATTACCATGTGAATAGACCCCCCCCCCCCAATCATTTAACAGGTGAGTTGTATGATGATCATGTGCATTATAGGGTTAGAGATGAGTACCCTTGTTTTATGTAGATACTTGAACATGATGTTATTGAGTTAGTTAACATGGGTTCTCGTCAATATCGCAAGCACTAAATCTATCTGGATAGAAAAAAGGCTTCTCTTAAACGTATCCCACACTATTATTAACCATAGCCCAAATCATAACCCAAAATATGTTCACCGAGTTATAAAGAGTTTATAGCTAGTTCGGTGAGTTGCAGTTGTCATATAACGGATCCAGCTGATCCCGCTGTGTTGATTCACCTATGAAAACTAAATATATTTCCTTTCTTCTTTTAAACCATTCAACCGAACCTTTAACCTTAAACCCTAAAATTTTAATTTTCAAAATTTTATTGAAAAATTAGTCAATTGAATCATTATGGGAAAGAATCAATTATCTCAAGGTTTGTCGAACTTAATTTTTAAGATTTTAAATTTAAACACAAAACTCTAATTATAAGAAATCGTGTTTATGCGTGGGTTTTAGCATTTCATGTTCTTTAACATCAAAGTGACAGACAAAATAGAATATGGATGTTTCGTACATATATTGAACATGCAGTTTGCCCGCCGTATTGAGATAGTTGGGTGTTGATACTGTACTTCAAATGAATCAGAGGAAAAAAGGCAAGCAACAGTGAGCGAGAACTACATTTTTTTGATCCAATTAATGGTTCAACGATGAGAACTTTGTAATAAGAAAATGTTTTACTTCTCCTTATGATATCTGTAAGAAAACTAAAACTTCTAAAATCATCGAGAAGATTGAACGACGAAAGCTTTTTCCTAGTTCACCGAGTTACTGAGTCTCTCACATATTTGCTGATTTGCTAGCCTATTTGTGGGTTATGAATAACAATAAAAAAGATCAAACTCTAAAATTGGTCAAATAAATTGACTAAAGTCAAATGGCGTATAGTTAATAAAAGTGTGGGCTATATTTAAGAAAAGCCTAAAAAAACTCTACCATATCAACTATCAAAGGGAAAAGTTATAGACGAAACACAAATAAGAAAATCAGATGATATTTGATTCCTACCCTAAAACAACTGAGAAATTGGATGTCTAGAATCTTGTATATCAAGCAAAATGATCTTTATTTATTTTTTACCATGCAATGTAATAGAGTATCAATAACTCCAGGTTTATTTCGGGAATTTTCGTAAGTCTTCACCGCTAGAGATATGAAAACGGACCCTAATTAATTCCCAAACACCCATTCTAATGCTAAAACAGCTACCCAATGCTACTGGGTTTTCCTAATTTGGAGAGAAATATCGAGAAAAACTTCGATATATCTAAGCACCATCGATACAATATTGAGTAATAGTTTATCATAACTTCAAAATTTTCCCTACCTGAATTATAAAATTAGTCGGAATATACCAGAGAACTTTTAAAAAAAAAATAGTAAAAATATATCTTAGTATTTTCCCACCAACAACACCTGAAGTTATTAATTAAAACTACTCAAAGCCTCAAGTGACATTACCATACATATCTAGAAATTATGTCACTGCATATAGATGATGCACATAAAAAAAATTAATATTATGAAAATGTTCATCGTTTGTCGTATTTATTTCATCTGTATTTGTTATCAGGCCAAGCACAATGATAAGTGCTACCGCTTCGCTATAGCCTAATTGTAGCGAAATACAAATATTAGGGCCTTTCATGTCTGTTAAATGTAGATAAATCTTTTATCTACAATTTTAAATTGATTGTATCAATGCACCCTTTAGCTAAACGAAATCACACAGAAACTGAATTTCCGTTGAAAAAACTACTCTATGGATACTAAGTTTCCGTGCAATATTAAAAGATACTCGGTGTCCGTTTTCTATTTTCATTCTTTTACACTTTACTTCTCTTTATCTCTCTATTTATTTAATTACCAATTTTTTCTTTCCCTACATGAATACTCAATATCCGTTTTCCACTGTTTGTACGGAAACACAGTTTTCGTGGGGTTAAGCTAAGAGATTCCCCTCACCCATAGTGAGGTGGCATTCATGCACATTTCCCTTAGCTTTAATTAAGCTACACCTAAGGTAAATTCACAATCATTGTGCTTAGTCTTGGTAATTCTAATTTTTTAACCCCTTTTAATCACATATATATCTTTATTTTTCATTTTAATTTATAGATAGAAGGATCATCATTTGTTTGCCCATTTTTGTTGTTTTTAATTCCATTTGCTCTGCGCTTGCATGGTTTTACCGATCGCACCAAAGTTTAACCAAACGGCATGTCACCATAGGATATTAGTTTCTTCTTGGTAGAACTTGTGTTACTCATTTGCGTCTTGAGTTAAGTTATCCGACTTGGACCTGGTTAATTCCATTATAAATTTTACAATACTATTTTACTTTTTATTATAATAATACAAATGGAATGATTAGAATGAACAATAAGAGCCGCCAATTCACCTATATAAATATATTAAAAAAAATCAAAACCAAAATAACAAATCTACCATTCTTGGCCTCTCAAAATTATACTCTCTGCAATTTGGTTTCTTGATATGTGCATCTGAATAGCTGTCGGTAAATCATATTGGATTACTCATTTAGTGCAATTCTGTAACTCATGGAATGCAAAAACCAAATGCAATTTTTGGGATCTTGGAGGAGTTAAAGACAACATCATATATAACCAAGATTTAACTCTTCAAGCAAGTATCTACAAACATCAACTCTTCCTTCAGCAGTAGCAAACGCAATAGATCCTCTTCCATCTCTATCCACAGTATAGTCAGATCTGTAATTCATAAGAGGATGTTCAACACTATAATGATCATATTCTTTAAGTTCATCTCTATCCATAATTGTGTGCTCACCTATGGCTTGAGCTGAAATGAATTCTTGCACAAAAGTTCATGTGTAAGATCTAGGAGGCAATATAAATTCCCCTAAAGGTCCAGTTAAATACAATGCAAAGCCTTGTTCTTGCCAATTATTGGTTTCATAGGCAACAACGTTGTTGGAGCTCGTTGTATTAGTGCTTCAAAACACAGTTTCAACATCACCAAAGGGTATGATCTTCATTCACATCAAGTACGTAGTTCGATGAATCCTCCATAAATACACCATTCCATAAATAACCCAATTCCCCAGCAAGTAATAATGTCAAACCAACAATAAAAACTGGGAAATAGATGGAATTTGTGGTTTTATTTAAAAGATATTGGGTTAGTATTTATGCATCTAATATCATCATTTCCAAAAGCAGCGTAGATTAGATGTACAAACACTAACCCGATTCAGTTAACAGATGTTCCTTCCTCTTCATACTGTTTAGAGCATCACCAATATTATGATATCGTATTTCATCTTCTTCTGAACCCATTGCTATCTAAAAGAAAGTTATCATTTAACTGCAGTGGAAGAGCAAGAATATAAGAATGCATTCAGAACCCGTTGCTATTTAAAAGAAAGTTATCATTTATCTGCAGTGGAAGAGGAAGAATATAATACATCTTTTTTTCTTAATACATCTAACAAACTCTCATGGATTAGATCATAATATGGTTCTTACCACTGTACAATTTTTTCAATAAACAATCAATAACAGTAACAGGAATTCTGTTTCTCATCATTTAACCTAGTTACCATGAAATAATACCAAAGAACGGCCATTCTTGCATCATTAGGAATATAATTAATACATAAAGTAAAATTTTTGTTTTTATCACTGCCGACACTATGTACGGTATGGGAAAAGAAATTGTCAAACACGTACGTGAAAACAAAGAAAAATAAATAAACAAAGGATGAAGTTCTGTTAGCTTTCATGGTACTCATTGTCGTAATGCATGACTATTGTGTGAAGACTGCACTAATCATTTCTTGATTACTCCATGTTTTGGTACATGACTAATATGTGAAAGACTGCATTCATCATTCGTTGATCATTGGGATTTCATCCACTAACTATGCTTGTAACTGGTGTGTTTTTCTGAAATCGAAGAATGATGTTCTCGCCTTCACAAAATTTTCAGCAACTGAATTTGGTTTTCTACTAAGCATGGCCATAGTAAAAAGATTTCTTGTATGCACGTAATTGCATCAATTATTCAATTACAAAAAATAAACTCGAGTTAAGCCCGACAACAATCAAATCCTTGGTTACCATAATAAACGTTTACAAAAGAATTCTTGATCAAACTATTACCATATTGTACTGACATTTATACTGCCAGTATTGCCTTTAGCCTGTATCATCCTAAATTTAGGTAGGAAAGGACCTGGAACTGGACCAGCTCAGATGAAAATAAAGCAAACCTTCGGGAGAATCACAATTAACTAAAATAAAATTCAAGGCATTCTTAAAGATACCGAAGATACCATAAAAATCCCATGTAATTGAGCTTCTTTCTAAGATCATCCATTTGACTGGGCATGGGGGCACGTTTAGGCTTTGAATCTACTGTGGAAATATTATTATCATCGGACATGTTTACAATGATTTTTGTTATGGGGAAAGCTGATTTGTTTAAGGGGAAATCTAAAATTGTTTGACTACGACGTATTTCTTTTGACTTTTGGTCATTGAAGGGGTGGAGTAAAAACTTGTCTTTCCCTTGACAAAACACCAAAGTTTACCCTTCTGTCCTAAACTTAATCTAATCCTATATTTGTGCACAACCTTAACCCTAAATCATTTTCATGATTAAACCCAATTTTTCCTTTCTCCACACAGTTTTCACCACAACATGAACAATAAAGATAACAATTAGAGCGAATATATATCAATCACAGACGAAAAACTATTTTTGTTTCACACGTAACCTTTCAAAACCGTCCATATCGAACCTTCTGTTCGATATTTCTTAACTTCATCCATGGTAATCAGATTTTTATTAGATGCTACTTCGAATCCTAAAATGAATAAGATACGAAAAACATAGGAAAAATCATAATTTGATAGGTATCCAAATAAAAAAAGAATAAATATCGAGTGCTTTCTCATGTAATTAATACCTAGATCTTTCTAGGGTCTCGAATTCTAAAGATATAAGTTATCCATCATCAAGGTTACCCATAAAGCATATACATGAATTATGAAGGTTGTGAACTGAGCATTTAGGCCATAATTATTCTGATCAAATTTAAAGTAAATAAAAAATATTCAACAAACGCTTAGCAATTAATCCTCAATTAATCCAATCAGTTCAAAAAACTTTTATTAATCTTGTTTCTATTTCATCTATCATGGCTTAACAAAAAGAAATACTTGGCTTAACAAAAAGAAATACTTCAAAAGGAAACGAACCGTGAATAGTCGGTGTTGCAATAAGACTGGTTGTTGATCTTTCCATCACCATTGTCTCACCACGACCTAAACGGCTCTCTGAAATTATTTGAAGGATAAGAACTCCACCATCTACATCTATCAGTATAAAAATCATGAATTCAATTAAATCAGTTTGAATACCAACTGGCCTGGAGAAGAAAATCAACAAAGAAAGTACCCCAAAGACATCTCCATCAAATGTAGTAGTGTAGAGAAAATTCAGATACTTGGTGTTACATTACATAGCTTTTGTTTAAAGTCTCCATTACATAGATTTTGTTTAAAGTCTCCATTGCGTATTTAGCTAGCTTTCCACACAGCTTCTCAGTTAAATTCTAAGATTTACTATAACAATGAATTTCCTATTTAACATTGAAAGGAGAAAAAAAAAAACAAAGCAATACCCTTTTCGCAGTTGCTGCCTTGTTTTGTGTTCCAGCATCAACCACATACGTGGATCCAGGAACAATTGTTATGACTTTTTCTAAATTATCCATGTACCTGGAGTATGTGTCTAGGAAAGAACCTACGATGAATCAATTCGAGAAAACTATGAAGATGATTTTCACTGCCTTTTCAAAGCAGATTAATTATGCTACATAATACATGCGTGTTATTCCGAGCAAGTCCTAGGAACAATGTGACACGAAGATTTACTCACTTGGTACGAGATGTTTCCGCGTTCTTTTCTCTCGTTGACTTCGTAGTTCAATGACATTTGGTGTCCCCACACCAGTAGTAGTGCTGAAGGAAAAAAAAAAAACCTCTTGATTACACATTATCTAGCACACACTATTACCAACCATAATATGCAGAAGGAAACAATTCCTCTACTGGAACATCCTTATCCTCCTCCCTTTGAACCTCATCCTACAAATTTCTCCATCTCTTGCCCCTATCAACAGGCTCTTCCTGAAAATTATCATCAGCAATATAAATATATAATGAACCAATAGGAAGACCACTGTGTTCAATTGTCGACCTTCTCAGGGAGAAAATGCTTTCTTCTTAAACTGCTACCTTTAAACCAAATAACCAGAGTCATAATGATAAGTTTACACAAAAACCTGAATGCTAAAAGACCGGAGAGAAATCAAATTCATACCTGATAGAGAAATTTAGTCTGTGCACTTGTTAACAAATCAATCAAACAGTGAGTCAAAATCACAAAATCATAAGAAATGAAATAACCGCCGAAACGCTAAATTGCAAAACCCTTGATTAATCATAAGAAAGATCGAGGAGTAATTTGTTCTAACTTATCTCAGGAAAAGTTAAAACATTCTTGGTTAGTTCGCAAGAAAGTACCCTCATTAAAGAAAAACAAATCTTGTAATTAAAGGGGTGGAGCAGTTGAATAATCAAGACAATGATGTTTGTTCTGGGTCATAGCCTAGAAAATAAAATTTACAGGGAGTATTCAGCGAATTCTGATTTTAGCAGTATGAATGAAGAGTCATTGTGAAATGGCCATGTTTTTTTTTATATATTAGAAAACCGAATACTATAAGAAAGAACTATAAGAAAGAATTCATATTGGATTGTGAAAGTTTTATATAGAAATAACAAAATGAAAATCATGTCCTGTTTCATATTGTTTGTGAAGGCAGGGGTATGCAGCAAGGTGGATTATTACCTTTGTATATTTTAAACTAAGGCTGGAAAGAACCGTCACCATCTCTGATAAGCACATTGATACTTCCTAAGGCCGGAAAGAACTGTCACCATATCTGATAAGTTCGTAGATACTTCCACCATACATCTATATCTATGATAACCTTGCTCCATAGTCTGCATCTGAAATATTCAAGCCAAAAAATGGTAAAACATTAGCATCACTAAAATTAATTTAAAGAAACTCAAACCAAAGTAAATTAACTGACATGCTGAAAAAAAATAGCATCTGACACTAATATCTCACGATCATTGTATTCTTGTATCCATGACCAGCTAGCTACACATACTGTATCAGAAATGCGCCAAAAAAGTTATATAGTAGTAGAACCCATAAAAACATCCTGAAACTAATATCTCAAACTAAAGTAAATCAACCGACATGTTGAAGAAAAAAACACACTTGGTATAGAAATTGTTAACAAAACCGACGGCACCTCGAAGCCTCTATTGATGGTATAAAAAATCCAAAAGAAAAACTTCCAATTAGAATCAAAAGATTTAGATAATAATTAGGAAGAAAAAGCAAATAAGGATTAACCAACCGTAATATCCAAACATTCAAAAAAAATAAAAAATAAAAATCAAAACGACATCCCATAAAAAAAAGAAGAGCGCAGAAGTTACCTTGTGATAGATTGAAGCAGGGATATTATTCATATTTGTTCTTCTCAGCCAAACATAAATACCGGTGAAACAATAACAAATTGATCAAAGCGAAGAAAACACCAGGACCGCAGAAAAGTAAAGAAGAAGCAAATATTAGGGTTGAGTTTTGTGCCGTGAGAAATTTGAGAGACAAAAAGAAATTTGAAGAATAAAATATTCACATTTATTCCCCTTCAAATAAAACCTCCTATGTTGAGAAATAAATCTTAAACTTCCAAAATTAGCCAAATACTTGTGTTAGGTTAAGAAAATTCCTAAAAATAATTGGTTCAAAAATATATTTTTCGATCTCCCAAATTTAGCAGAAGATCATCAACATTTAAAATGGGATACCATATTTAATACGAATGGTAAGTATTCATAGCTGTTTAGGAATATTAGATTTGTTTTCTTAAATTAGGTTTAACATGTATGGTAAGCACCTGTCCGCTAAATATGACATTTTATTTGCGGTTAATCCGAAGGCCTAGATTTTATTAAAATCTATTTGCGGTTAATCTGAAGGCCTGGATTTTATTAAAATCATGTAAACATGGTGTAAGAATTCTGATAAGCTATCGCTCGGTTTGGAGCGTCAGATCGAGTCAATTCAATTAAAAATTAACGGCCACGAAATGTAAGGGGCTAACTTTGATTTCGGCCAATCATGAGCAAGGGTTCCGTTCACCGGCCAATGGGAGAGGAGGTTTTTGCAACTCTCGATTGGTGTAACCCGTGCTACGCACCGGGACTGGTGCGAATTGTCGATTGGTGTGGCGGGGCTTAGCCCCACGCCCATTGCCCATATGCATTTAAACATCTTCAAAAAAATCTTGGTTAGACGGACCCTTTTTAATGGATATAAAAGTTTGATACCTCAAACTATTTTTTTAGTAATTAAAATGCTACATGTGTAGTTTAAACTGATTTGCACACAACGAAAGTATATACTCTAGATGCGTCTATTATGTACACCTTTGACAATAGCAACTAAAAGCATCAACTGAATCTTTTATATATTGCTATTGCTAAAATTGTGTTTGAATTGTAGCCAAGCTGGAAAGGATTTTCAAACATCGTTGGTTGATCAATTACCAACCTGTTCACCATTGTTCATCCAATACCATCAAGGAATAAGAATTAAAAAGACCTAATCTCTTTTAAATTGTTTGGGTCTTGTCTAAATCAACATGAGAACAAAAAGTTAGCTTAAATTAGAAACTATATAAAATATAACTGAAGCATAAATACTATCTAATAGATTAATAATTATAATGAAATCCATTTAATTAAAAATTATCACAACTTAATTCTAAATTTGATTATTGTCCTTAAATAATTAAATGATTATGAATGGAATTCATTTAATTCAAAATTTCCACGACTTAAACCTAAGTTTATTATCATCCTTAATGCTTAGATATAAAATTTCATATTTTTTATATTTATGTGTATAATTCTTCCCATTGTGTGATAATTTCTTTCTGGTTGGATTAATCGGCACTCTTTATTTGTGTTTCTTGTTGTACAATTAACATTTCTGAGTGTTTTTTTTCTCACTCGCAGAACTCTATTGTTGCCTAAAACGAAAAGAAAGATAAAAATCTCATATACTTACCAACAAAGGTAAATAGGTAACACAAAAATACATGGTGGCAAATGCACAAAACTTTCACTTTCTTATATTAATTGCCAAATGAGGGGTAAAGCTAAATAACAGTTTAGTAAATTAATCTTTATTCATTTAAGTATAATAAGTTTATCTTCATACATAGATTTTGATATGATGTGGTGGTGCTCATAAACAATGCCAACCCACTTGAACCATATAGCCAAAAAATGAAGAAAATCAAAACACCTACATTTTCTGCATATATGCACGAAAATATACACATAAAATATGTTCACGATATGTGAAAAAAAAAGTTTAAAGAGATCTGAGACGGTTGGGCAAGTAAAAAAAGTAACTATCTCCTTGGACGATGTTGTGCATAAATTTTCCTTACTCCCCCCAAGAAAATATATGTTAATATGTTTTTCAATGAGGTAAATTATTCACAACTTAATCCAAAATATTTTCTCTACCACTCACTTATCATTTTCTTTATTCATTTTCTCATCAATCTTGCAGCCTAAAATATACTTCCAACTATTCCATCTGTTGAACAAAAAAGAGCACATTCATTAGGCTAAATTAACATAGGGCCCAAAATTTGTCAATAATAATATAAAAACATTTAGCATATACTCCATCAACTTCTTTGACCATTCAACACCATCAGCACGTAAGTTTTTCACTCAAATAAGTCAATACTGAGAATTATCATAGCTTGCTGATGATGTCTAATCAATGAGTCAATTTGCTAGAAGATCAGATATCTCATGACGAAAAATATTTCACTTATTTTTTATCTGAAACATCATGAGGAAAACTTAAAACATATTCGAGAAATATTAAATTCCCTTCGAACTATGAATATCTTTCATAGTTCCAAAATTAACACCACACGGCCATGTCGAATCAGTAGGTGTATCCAACTATAGGCCGATGTTTTTCAGCAATATTTTCAAGTCAACTGATTTTACACTTTACAAACTATACAAATATAGATGAGTATAGATGAGATCAGTTTGGGGTTTAAGCATCTTAGCAACCAACAACAAAACCCTAATTACAGTACTTTAATATCATATATTTCGCAAGAATTTTTCCTTTGCTCTAAACAAACATTATGACTCCAGACTCCCCTCTGTTACATCCCTAGTTACTTAGGCAAAATCTCATGGACCATATATAAAAATGCAAAAGAACTAATATGCATCAATCGTAGTAAATTTGGTCTCAATTCCCAACCGGTGATGTCAATCCTGGTAAACTGGGGATCAATCACCAACCCGTGTAATGACATGATCCGGGATATCTATGATTAAAAAGCCAAATGCAAAAAAAACTAAATGAGCCTGCTTACATGGCTCACTTTGTTCAACAAAGCCCACACCGGAGAGACCTTCTCCAGAGCATAAACGATAATTATAACATAACCTTAATTTATTAAACACAAAATATATTTTAAAAATCAATGCAGAAAAATAAACAAACTTGGTCCCTGCAGTGTTTCGTAAAAAGAAAGATATACATACCCTTTGAACTACATGTAAAACTAACAGTAGATGGGGATGAAAGAGTTGTTCTTTGATGTACATTTTTTTTTCCAATCCTATTAAATTACTCCCTTTATTCATCAACTTTTCTTTATCGAAAAATGCGTACAAACCTTGTGGAATAAAAGTTTCAGTAGGATGCCCAAATGTAATTTCAAATTTTCTTGATCATGTATTGTGTTAGAAGAAATTCAATTTCACATGATGTTCTCTGAGGCTCCAACAAATTTTAGTGGGTTTTTTTGATTCTCATCTTCATGCTTTAACTGTATTTGATCTCCATAATTGTTAGAATTGCCATCCTTAGTTAAGTCAAAATTCCTGAATAGGTTCACCATTCGTAAAGTCAAAATTCCTGAAATAGGTTCATAATAAATGAATGGAGATCAAGTACATCTATACTAATTCACACACAAAGAGAGCTGAAAACATTTCTTGAAAGCTTGACCGCCTAAGAAGGTGGTCCAGTTCATAGCAGCGGTTTTATGATGTAAAATGGAGTAAAGCTTACCAACTTTGATGCATTTTTATGATAGGACTGTTCGCAGTTTTACACGTGCTAAACAATTTTATGAAGTCTTATGAAGTCTGATTAAGCCAATCCAATGGAGTCAATAAGGAAATCCTATTGGCTAAATTGTTTCCATGAATTTTGTAGGAAAATAAACTCAAGACCTCTACGTATGTACATTACGATGACAACCTATCTTAAACTCAAATGGCATACTTTTTTTTTGGTATGTTAGATCGCTAAATATATTAGTAAGCAAAATTAGTAATTAGATCTATGCCCATCAAAAATAAAAAATAAATAATAACCATCCAATTTTATCTTGAAAAAAAGTATCAAAGATATTCCAGAATCAAGAACTTATATCATATCCCAACACTCCCAAACCAAAAAACTTCTCATAACTACAATTTTAGAAAAAATGGAAAAAAAAAAGGAACCTCACTAAGTTATATCCTTCGAAGTGCATCCCCACAAAATTGAAGGAGGTGGCAGTATATTGTCGGTAGCGTATCCGTACCATCGATTGAATCCCCATCAAAGCCCGACTCCGCCTCTTACGTAGCCTACTGGTGCATAATTTCCTATTCCCTCTACTTGTTCTACTTGTATGTACTATCTATACATATCCATCAAACCAAACAACAAATACATACTTACCAAGTAATATATACAATTCACCAATGTATCTCAGACTACATAGGAAGCTATGAAATCCTAACCAAGTTGAAAAGATATGAAACAAAGCAGAATGAGCTTATCAGCTTTTGTGCATCACCCTTGATTTTAACTATATAATATGTAGTATAATTTTTCCTGTTTGGAACATCACCTAAAGCCAATATTGCTGGCTCATCACTAAGCTTATCTATCTTTGCAAACCTGTCCATCCACATAACATATTGAAAAGAAACTATCCCGTAGCCAGTAGTTAGCTTGGAAACACTAAATCTCTGAATAGAATACACACATCCCTCCTTAACCTTTTCCTGGATCAATTGCACGTGGTCCTTTCCCACCCTAGCCTGCATCTGAGTTCCCTGTATTGGATATAATTACATTCAAATGTCAGGGAACTTTATCGATAGAGGAAAAAATAATCACATCTTGGTCAAAAACTATTGATTATCACCTTGCCTCCGCCAAGTAACAAAGAGATGTCATCATCTCCCACCCATTAATGTTTAAGCTGCGCACATGAGATATAAAATTAAAGAATGACAACTTTTGCACTTTTCATATTTCCTGTTAAGATGAAGCAAAGAGAGTTGTACTACAATTCCAAACTGCATTTGTCAAACAACCAAACCAACAAAACTAAAACTACTTTTTCATACTATATACTTGTAGAGAAAAATCACTAAAATAGTGGTGCCGCTAAAAATTGCCAAAGCATGGCACCAGATGATAGAGAGATTTATAACCGATACTATACCAAATAAAAATTAAAGATGATGACTTACATCTCCAAACAAAGGAAAGCACCGGAACCTTAATTGTTGATTGGGTACATGAACACTCTAAAACATAGAGATATAAAATGAATTTTTCCTGCAACAACAACCATAAAATAGTATTAAGAAAATGAAATGTGAATTGTGGTTTAGGGAAAGAGATTCTAAACCTTTTGCCAAAGTTTCTTCTCTATGCATCTAACCGCATCACCAGGAGGAGTAACCATGAAGTGATGTAATACAGAAACCGTAATACACCGGCGTCATATCCCACACTGGGAGTCTCATCCTCCAAGCCAATCCCCACAAAACTCGACACTTTGCGGTCACCCCACATGCTTGGTCAGAACACGGCGTGGCAACCTGCTTCAACTTACGCCGGTAGCTAATGCCAACTATAATGCCCATGAAAAACTAAAAGATAGGATTAGAATACCAAAGCCAAATACCTCTGTTTGGTTTTAATTTAGGTAGGTGAGATAAGAAAAGATAAATCAAAGTAGGAAATTAGAAAGGGAGTACAAGAAAGGAGAGAATATGAATTACGGATCACGAGAATACATAAATGAAATCCGAACACTCAATCTATGAATTCCAAATACAATAAGTACAAAAGATATTTCCATAACCTAATACATGAGAGCAAAGAATGTCTATATTCGACCTACCTCTTTTCGTAAAAAATAAATAAAATAAAATCAACTCAAAATGTGGTACAACATTGGAATTCCTACAATCACTTCTATGACCCAACTATTCATACTATGAGTTTCTTTATCAAACTCTTTTAGCCCGAATGCCTATTTATGGATTATGATATGCAAAATCTGCCCTATTTGATATGCATAAAATTCAAATTCTAAGAGATCACATAAATCAGATGACGAAAGCAATCCAGTGGTTGTTTCTTCCAATCAGAGCTTTAAGTTTTAATTTGTCAGCATCCCTGGGTATAAATTTTATCAGCTCCTAGCAAAATAATGTGTATATTTTGGACCAATAAAATTGTTTTGTTAATTTTAAAGAAAGAAAATGCCACATATTTGCAAGCTTTAAATGTAACACAACAGTCAAAAACAACTACCAAAAGTCCAAAATCAAATAAAAACAGAGAAAATGGGAAAATGCAAACCTCTGATTATCCGGCAATACATCGGGAACAATCCTGACACAACATTGCAACCACACCTCAAACCTACTCAAAGTTCCACGTATGGAATCCGGCAAAGCTATCCAAGGTCTGGAATATATTATTTGCATTCAAATGGTTATATGCAACACCTGGAAAGATAGGGCTGCAAGATTTGATGTTCTAATATGAGCAAAGTACAACAACCAATAAAACCTTTTCATACACCACAAAAATGGAACTTTTGATCTATTTTGATCTAAAATTGTAAAATAAATATTAAGGGACTGTCTATAAGTACTTAAGAACAAAAATCAGATTTTGACAACAAAAAAAAGATAAAAATAAAATAAAATATATATATACACGTAAACTTACCATCAGATAGTACTCAATCTTCGAATTCACCTATTATCACCGATTCACCTGTAACATCAAAATGAGGAATAGAGCAAATCAATAACATATTAGAACATACTTTCAAACACAAATCAGAGAAAAGAGCTAACCCTACAAATCAACGAAGACGAATGAATAACAACCATTATTAATGCAATGGTTGGGATTATTCTGTGTTGGAAGATAAGTAAACCATAATCTTCGGATTATTTTTTTCTCACCTACAAAATCAAAACAAACATAGATCATTAACAAATGGCAACATGAATCGAAATACAATCTTCATATTACTCTCTTGACCGTAATTAAAACAGAAAAACAACCTAAATATCTAAAGAAAAATCTTAACCCAAGATGCGATATATGGTTTAGAATCAATCCAATTTGTGCTCCAAAAAAAAAAACCCTAAATTAGTTTAACCTGAAAGAAAATACAGATTAAACACAACAGGATTTGGATTTTCCTCAAAAATAATAATACTTTATAGTTCATATACACGGACGCCAAAACCTTAAAATTCCGCAAATAATACTTTTATGAGGTCAATATCTAAAAAATTCATACAATTTTTATATTTTTGGATAGTTACGTTTAATTGTTGCCATATTTTTTCTCAAAATATATTGAGCATCTTAAAGTACTATATTGAGCATTTTTTACTTGTCCACATATATAACTATACGTAGATCTTGTTACCTTATTAAACGATTTACTTACAATCAACAGAACACAATTCCAGAAGATCTCAAAAGATTAGTGCAAGAGTAATCTTTGTGTTCCAAAAGAAAAATCCTAAATTAGTTTTACCTGAAACAGAATATGGATTAAACACAAATCCTAGAAGCTATTGGGAACAACAGGATTTCGATTTTCCTCAAATAGTACTTTATAGTTCATATACACGGACGCCAAAACCTCAAAATTCTGCAAATAATAGTTTTATGAAGTCAATATCTAAAAAATTCATACAATTTTTGTATTTTTGGATAGTTACGTTTAATTGTTTCCATATTTTTCTCAAAAGATATTGAGCATCTTTATGAGGATAGATTATTTTTTACTTGTCCACATATATAACTATGCGTAGATCCTGTTACCTTATGAAACGATTTACTTACCATCAACAGAACACAATTCCGGAAGATATCAAAAGATTTTGTCACCTATAAATATAGGCAAAATAACTTAATAACTTCTCTTAAAAAATATTCACGTTATTTTAAAAATTCTATTGCATATATTACCGGCTTTTAAATTTGTTATATCGAAAAAGGTACACAAATATCTCGATTTTAATATTAGACAAAATAAGAATATTTCCGTTAAATAAGTTTATTTTTTTTATATGGAAATTATCGGATTTTAAGGATTTTCTTAGATTTCACAAATCCAGAAGATAAAAGAATATGCCGGGGAAGTAAATGAAAAAAATTTACATACATGCATGATAAGTATTTCATCTGGTTGAATCTCTCCATGCCCATCTAGCTATCGTATGGTTTTCTGAATAAAAGTATAATTAAAAGTATAATAAGAGCTACAACACTAATAATGATACAAAAGGTTATTACCATAAACTTGTAGATCTGCCATTTTTTGCAATTTGATATGCATCATAGTCTCATGTAAATTATGTCAGCTTTCCAAGATTTTTGTTGGATATCTATTACTTATTTGGGTGAGTAGCTAAATACGATTACTGGTACAGTAGGTGCTCCCTTTATGGATTATAAATTTCTTAGCTCATTTTTTTTAATGATTATCCCTACATTCAATAGATAAAATATCACCTGTAATGAGTAAAAGGATATATCTATGTTAGTATGAAAGAGAGCAAATGCTGGTCATACATGTTGGTTTCTCCGGGAGTCAAAACTACAACCATTTTATAGTGCAGTTAAGAAAACAAAGAGAGAGCAAGTTTGGTCAAAAATTAATTAAAGGTGTAGCATTCAAGAACAACCTGGGGTTATTGAACTCTTTTCATGCTTGAGAAAAATCCTCCTCAAACTGACGTTGGAAGGAACCCTTTTGTAACCTAATCCAAGGAGTCCTCTGTAGGGGTACTTAAGCAAGTTCCTGAAAAAATAGACAACATATTTTCAAAATTTGTTCGGTTGCTTAGTGTCATTCTATAGTAAAATGATTCCTTCTATTACTTCTAAATTGTTAAGACAAAAATGTCACAATCGTTCAATCAAACTATACCTTTGGACTCTTTATTATCAAAAGATGGAGTTTCAGGTTAAGATAAAAATAACTCATATAACAACCACCATCAAGGGCAAAAGAATACAGACCCCAATAATCTCAAGAAACAGTACTTCACCGGATGCTCAATCAATCTTTAGTAAAAATGTAAGGGTAACAAATCCCATTTGCATACCTGTTAGCATGCGAGATGAGTTCTCTACGTAATCATATAACATAACTCTTGTACAAATATTTGTTTGAAATGAGTTATTAAATGGCTTTTCCACTTACGAAGAATATGACGGGAACACATTATCCAACTTTCCAAGGAGAAGAAGATGTACCTGTCTGCCATCTGGATGACCATACTTTTCATAATTCGCATGAGATATATATCGGGTCTGTCAAGGCCTAGTAATCCTTTGGTATGAGCTGGCCTATGAAATTCTAAAAGCAGTTGTTTGTAAACACAAATGTTTTCGCAAATCATAATGAAGGTCCTAAAAACATTCCATTCAATATCATCCAAATATAAAGCTAAATCCAGATGACCAATTGTGTCAGTTGTATCTGGATCTCATTGAAAACCTCATAACTAAAAAGAAAGAAGCGAAAAAACCAAACAGAACATACCTATTACTGAAACCTCATATTACTCTTGTGTGATGTTTGAGAGATCAGAATGCAGTTTCCTGCACAGTGAGGCAGTATTGATAACTGAAATGAGCATACCTATTATGTTAGAAAATCCAATAACAATACAGTTGGTGGTGTATGTGGTCTGAATAAAATTTGGTTAGTAGTCATTATCTAATCACTCTGATTTGTAAATTAAATATATAAAGACTAATTCAATTCAGTTAGGATTAATACTTTCACATGAGGTTCATCTTAGAGGCATCTATTCTCATCATTGTTTTGATGAAGGAGCTTATGGAATTGGAAGTCCCCGGCAGACATCTAATAAAATCAAACATCGGAAAAATTAGTGCGTAAGCAAGAAGTAAAATTTGGTATGCCAGTTCACATTTAATGGTCCTATACAAATGGATGCAGCTTGTTGTCTAGAATTTTGAAAATAGTCTTATCATGCATTTAGATGGTGGAATTTTAACTCAACTCACTTTCTTGTAGTACCTTTGTGCTCCTATACTGAAACAAAATTAATTAGCAAGATATATCAGACATCAATGAATGCAAACATTCTAAATGGTCGGCCAGTAGCTACGAAGACATGCATGGGGCTTCAATTCTATTATAAATTGACCATAGTTCAGTTAGGGTTTGTTTGGAAAGAATATATAGTTCAATGCCATGTTGCCATTACCTGCATAACTCTACCCATAAAAATAATTTAAGAAGTAAATTAAGGACATACCTACGGACTGCAAGATGAGCTAGTTTATTCTCCATGACCAATTATTGATTTAAGGCAAGGAAGAGCCACATTTATCAAGTCATTGCACTTTTCAGTTGACATAAGAATGAAAATGATTCTGCAAATAGGATCAGATAAAAATAAACAACTATCTGTATATCTAATCCTCTATTAAAAGATCACAAATCTGACTAATAAATATCTGAATTTCATAGTTACATATCCATGACTCAAACCCGACCAGACCAGACCACCGACCAAAGCAATGATATGCAGACAGATTGTATAACCATTTAGCAGTTAACTGCCATTAAACCATTGAACAAAAAGAATCAAGATGTATAAACATAAAAGTGATCAAATAAGTACCTATTGCTTTACTTATCCTTGGAGAAAAGCCTTGCATGAAGCAATCAAAATCCACATCAAAAACTAATTATTATTAAAGATTTAAAAAAATAAAAAAACAGAAATATGAATATTTCAATGAAACCAGAAAACACAAAAAAAAAAAATATATCATAACAAAAACACACCTAGATTATCCAAGAAAAAATGGAGTAAGCAATAAGAAATAACAACATGATGACCGAAACCCTAATTTCTGTTTGGTTGAGTTGGGAAAGCATTACTTACAAAATAAAAAAAATATAAGAACATGGAGGAGAAATCGAAACAAAATCAAAATTTAAAAACAGAGAAAAAGAGTGTAACAAAGTGAGAAATACTGTATTTACCTGCTCTGCTGGTGTTGTTCGAAAATTAGGGCTTGGAAACAGAGAAGAAACATTCAAATAAATATAAAAAGAATATCAAAACGCAATTTAAAAGAGATGAAGATTATGATGTAAAAGAAGAAAGAAAAAAAGAATTGGGGTTGAAGAAAGAGATGACGATTATGATTTTACCTGGTAGTTAGAGAAAGAGACGACGATTATCAAATCCGTGCAACCGTGCCCCATAATCATCGACATACTCCCGGAAATAGTTTGAAGGTGAATACTTAATTTTTTTCGCTATATTTGGCATAAAGATAAATTTGTTTCTCGAATTAGATTTAACCGGAATGGTAAGTACCTAAGTTGATATATGAGTTCTAGTTTTGTTTCTCAAAACACAAAAATACACGATTATGGAATGAAAATATATAACTCGCATATATTGAAATAGTTTTCCCAAAAATGCTAAACTTGGCATAAGATAGGATTTGTTTCTCAAGTTACATTAAACAGGAATGGTAAGTACCTCAAATTACGGAATGTATACGGTTCGCATAAATTCGTCGAAAAAATTCGTCGAAAAAACACGGAGACAGAGCAATTTCGATGGTCAAGATTTTAAAAATATTATGTAAACGGGCTGTAAGAATATGAAGTAATAGGTTTTGGTTCATATACACGGACGCCAAAACCTCAAAATTCCACAAATAATAGTTTTATGAGGTCAATATCTAAAAATCCATACAATATTTATATTTTTGGATAGTTACGTCTAATTGTTGCCATTTTTTTCTCAAAAGATATTGTGCATCTTTATAAGGATAGATTATTTTTTACTTTTCCACATATATAACTATGCATAGATCCTGTTACCTTATTAAAAACGATTTACTTACCATCAACATAACACAATTCCAGAAGATATCAAAAGATTTTGTCACCTATAAATATAGGCAAAATAACTTAATAACTTCTCTTAAAAAATATTCATGCTATTTTAAAATTTTGTTGCATATATTACCGGCTTTTAAACTTGTTATATCGAAAAAGGTACATAAATATCTCGATTTTAATATTAGACAAAATAAGAATATTTCCGTTAAATAAGTTTATTTTTTTCAACCGCTATATGAGTATCTAAATTTAGAGATGAACAAAAAAAAATTCTTGCAGTTCCTAGATTTGTTAACAAAATTACAAAATATTATTCCTTTTTTTCCCAAAAAAATAAATCTACCGGGCCCCCCAAAAGATATTTGTAGATTTTGCCGCTAATCCGAAGGTCCAGATTTCATATTCTATTAAAAATTGACGGCCACGAAATGTAAGGGGGCTAACTTTGATTTCGACCAATCAGGAGCGAGGGTTTCGTTCACCGGCCAATGGGAGGGGAGGTTTTCGCAACTCTCGACGTGGTGTGAGAGATGGGATTGGGTGTTTAGGTTATTGATATTGATTAAGAGACTAAACTTTGCATAAACTATTACTAGTCATGTGTGAGCCATTAATTTAAGAGTTGTATGAGGTCCAGTAAAGAAATACTCCCTCCGTCCCTAATTAGATGAGCTATTTGGTTTTTAGTTTTGTCCACAAATAGATGAGCTATTTCACTAACCAATGGGATATTTCTAAAACTATCCTTTTAATTGAATATTTTTTCTATAAGAAATATGTATAATTTGATAGTCATGTTTATATTCGTTGCGTAGGTGTTTTAAAATGCTTTTCAACGGTATAAAGTTTATAAAAAACCGTGGTATAGTTTAAGAGATAAATCGTTTCTAAATTTTACTAATTATTGCCCATAAGGGTATAATTGTAAAAAATACTTAAATATACTCTACTTTCCTCCTTACCTTAAAATTTGTGCAAACTACAAGTAGCTCATCTAATTAGGGACGGAGGGAGTATACGAGCTAACATACACTTAAATTAACTTAGCACGCACCTGTCAGCACTGTTGATCTCGTCCGGATTTAACTACTGGATCCAAGGAGTAAGAATTAAAAATTCCATGTCATTTTCGACTGCTTTATTTATTTTTCAAACCAATTTTCCTTTTCCAAATCCTGTCAGTAAGGTTTTGAGATCTCACTTTAAGTTGTGTCAAATGGCGTTTGGAAATGAGAAATGTATTTTCTCTCCAACTACTCATTATATTGCATATAAAGGACAAGTGATCCCTTTTGCTCAATATGTACTATCCGAGTTAGGAGAATAGGCAAAGCAACAGTTCTGGACGGATCGCGTTTTTGAATAACGCAAATACAAAATTCTCTTTTTCTCTCACAATGTTTTTTTGTAGATCCCGGTGGGTCCGCGAAGGACAGCAGAGGGTCCCGGTTTTGGGGTTGGATTTGTGTGTGGTTGTTTTGGTGTGGTTTAAATTCGTGAAAACTACATGGAGACCCATTTTTCCAATTTCTCCCACTGTGAAACCCACGCCCAGAAATTTAAAGGCGCTCACCGGTTTTAGGAAAAAATTATTCCCAAACCCAAAATTATTGAAATTGTACTCTTCTTCTTTCTTCTTCTTCCCTCTTTCTCCTCCATCTCCAAATCCGATCTGATTTCATAAAAATCAGAAATTTCTTCAATGAAAACAAGTTTTATTTGTATATACTATGATTATCAAACCTTGTTTTACAAACCCATTTAAGGATTTTCTACGAAAAGAAACATGGTGGTTTTAGCCTAATTTGGGTTACCCTCTTGTGGATGAAGATGGAGAACAAAGAATCGGTACTAGTACGATACATTTGGAGCTGTTTTGGCGAGAAAATAGAGCGAGGATGAGTTTCACGCCAATGATTCACGGTGATTGAATGGAGGAGATCGGGACATGGATTTCCAATATGTAGAAGGAAATGAAAACTGGGTACTCGATTTTGGGGAGTTTGGTTTTGTTTTGAATTCCTTATTTTTGCCCAAGAGAAGCCGGTGAACAACACAAGCTTTCTCGCCGTGAAAACAAGCCATTGTTGTAGATTTGGGAATGAATGGATCAAGTGATTCGAGTTCTTATATAGAGTCTTGAATAAATGTATGGGATTGTGTTGAATGTGAATTGTGTGTAGGGAAGGAGATTGAAAGGTTTTAGAAATCAACGAGGTTTCATCTTGAAGCATCAACAGATCGCACACAGTGCTTGTAAAAGATCCTGAACCAGTTCTTGCAAGCTTTTGTCACTCTACTAAGCGCCTAAGTCAAGTTCTACTTAACCGAACATAACTGAAATAGCCAACCTAGAACGATGGTAAGCGATGCCATCCACTGGTACATGATAAACTGAACACAGCATACAAAGTGGTGCTGTTGCGAATACTTATAACCCATATGTTTTCCTTTATGGATGACAGTGCAATGAATTTTGTGCAATGACAACAATTAAAATTTTTTTCATACACCTAGAATAATAACTGCATAACATGTTATGCAGTCGTGAAAATTGATGTATAACCTATTATGCATCTATAATTTTTTTTGCATAACCCTGTTATGCATCCGAAAATATGAATGCATAATGCATTATGCATTGAGAAAATTGTTGCATAATCTTTTGTGCATCGAGAAAATAGATGCATAACCTGATATGCATCCGTAAATATGGATGCATACTGCATTATGCATCAATTTTTTATATGTACGCCGCTAAAATCAACCAAAAAAATGGTAATATAACTTGTTATAGATGCATAATTTTGTTATCCAAATGCATAATGTGTTATGCGGTGGAGAAAATGGTTGCATAATTGCGTTATGCGTCGCAAAGAATGTATTAAGCATCGTTTTTGCTGACTGCATAATGGTTATGTATCAAGTTTTCGAAAATTTTCCCTAAAAATGAGTGTAGTAGCGGGATTTCCCACACTACACCCCTCACTATATTTTGGTTAATTAGTCCATTGAAAGTTGCATAATTGAGAATGTTTATTGATTAATTTCAACGATTGTTTACACAGGAAAAATAGGATTACACTTAGCAAATAAGACACTCTTGAACTTTTCTCTCCTAATGACTTGCCCAACCATTCCAAAAGATCTCTCCTACAACAGACTCACTCGACCCTTTATATAGGGTAATACATAGTGGATGACAGCTAAGCTATCCTTTATTTTCGGGAATGCCTCGCGAAGTGTCGCCAGTGTACAACTATTCAATCTCGCGACACTTCTTAACCCTCGCCAGATCCCACATCTTCTTTATGTCTCACCTGTCGTTATTCTTTGCGTCGTTTATTTTAGCTCTCTGCGACTGCCTCGCGACATCGTTGTTTATTAACCCCGCGAGTCTCAGACGTTGCGATATTATGATCCTACATCTTGCCTCTTTTTCCTTGAATATTGCTTGAAGAGCGATCTTGAAGGAAAATCCGTTGTTGTAGTAATCTTTGATCTTTGTTGATGAAGGAACAGCGGAAGAATCTTGGATTTGAGAAAAAGTACGTACTTGCCTCTATTCTTT